>BQNB010045530.1:0-44221 GCA_026074375.1 Tanacetum coccineum
CTCACTAAATAAGCTAGAAAAGTGAGCTTTTGGACTGACAGAACTTAATAAGCTTATGAGCTTATTTTACTTTCTTATTGGGATATAAGCTAGCAAAATAAGCTAAAACTATGGGGGACAGATAAATAGGGAAGGGGAATCCTAAATAAGCTAAAGCAACCTATAATAAGCCTTAAAATAAGCTGATCTACTATTTAAGCTAAGAAGGACAGTTTACAAAAAACAGAAAAAAGCCTACTTTAAGCTACTTTTAAGCTAACCTAATAAGGGAGATAAGCTATAAACTTTTGGGGAATTAAAGGACTAGTAATAAGCTACAATAAAAAGCTAAAAATCCTAAGTGCTTAATATCTAAATAAGCTAGAAAAGTGGGCTGAGTTATGGTGCTCAGCACCAGGGGAGGTACAATAAGCCTTTGAGGGCTTTTTCAACTTAACACAATAAGCTCATAAGGGCTTTTTAAACAAAATAAACCAAAAACAGATTAATAAGGGATGTAATTAAGCTTATATTCAAAATATTAGCTATTAAGGTGAAGAAAAAGCTGCTGAATATGGGGCTTGAAAATGGGGGCTTTCAAAGATCATGCATACAAAAACACTTGGCTTATCACTTGGTGAATTTAAAGGACAGAACAAGTGATTGGTTTAATTGCTAGAAACAACAACAACAAGCACACAAACAATGTGCTTAAGCTGCTTATGCAGCTTGAGCACTTAAACTTAAATTTGCTTATTGAAAATTTGACAGAATTGAAAAAGGACTTAAAAATTTATTCTTACACTAAAAGCTGTGATTAAAAAGGCTTAATAAAGCCTACACACTCAGCCAAAAGTGGCTGAGTGCACTTGACCCATGCCTCTTCCCATTTGACCCATTTTGGGACTAAACCAAACACCCCCTTATTTTATAAAAATTGTTTTTCTACTGATTTTTAGTTAAGGGAAGGCTAAGATAAGTTATTACAAATGAGTTTTAATAACTTTTAACACATGTTTACACAAGTTAAACAGAATGAAAACAGCTTAAATTATATTTAAAATTTCGACAATGGCAATAACAAGAACTCTTAACTTTTTTATTAAAAACAGAAAAATTACAACATAAAGCTTTAAAATAACTGAGTTACACTTAAATGATTAAAAGAAAGACTTGGAATTTAAAATTAAGCTAAAAAACATAAAAAAATGGTGTATGCATTCGGCTTGCTCTCTTTTCTTTTATAGAGGCTCTCTTTGCTCTTTCTTTGTGTTAGCTGTGAGAGTACAAACTCTCAAAGCAATCCTAGCCCTCCATATCACTTCTCATGATCTCAGCCATGGATGTTGACTTCGGGTTGTGTGAAATACCAAGGGAGAGGGTTATAGGGGCAATGGTTTGTGGGGAAAGGGTATGGGTGAGCTGGGAAGTACTTTGGGAGGTGGTTTGGGAAGAAAAACCGTGGGAAATGGGTGGTAAGGTTTTGGCGGGTACGGGGGGTACTGTTTTTATGGTTGCAGGTTTAAAAGAAAGTTTTGGAGATGGTGCAAGAGTGGTCCCTTATCTTTTTCTCTCTTTTCATTTCTATTTTAGCCCCAAATTTTAGTTATAAAAGATCTTTGGAAAGTGTCACTTTTGGTCCCTCCGTTTTTTATAACAAAAGAATAAAAAGGAAGTTTGGTGAATTACAAAAATGGTCCCTGCTGTTTTTTTACTAAAAGAATTAAAGGGGTTTTGGTTAATTGCATTTTCAGCCCTTGTGTTTTATTAAACCAATTTTCTTTTTAAAACAACTTTCAAAATTTTGCAATTTAGCCCCTAAAGTTTTGAAAAAGGATTTTGGGCTTTTGTTGGGCTTGGGTTTGTATTGGGCCCATTGGGTTTGGGTTTGGGCCCAATAAGGTGTGTGGGCTTGTATTGGGCCCATTGAGTGTGTCTGGGCCCAATAAGGTACAGGTTTGGTTATTGGGCTTTTTCAAGCCCAATAAGGTTATGGAGTGGGTTTTGTGTGTACAATGGCTGAGATTTGCTGTAACTGGGCTAGGATTGGGCCTTCAAAGTCTTCACAGTTTTTGTCAATTGCACACAAATGGGCTGTTGTAATTGATTGAGGGCCCATTTGGTCTTCACAGTCTTCATAGTTATACTATTGGGCTTTCCCGGCCCGGTTTGACTGCTGATTCTTCAGTTTTGACTCTGATTTTGACATTTCTGGACTTTGGCCTTGATTTTGCACAGTCTTTTCCATTCCATGCTCAGTTTTGTCATTTTGGCTTGGTTTTCTGTCTTTTTGATGATATCCACTTCCTGCACAATACAAATGCAAAACAAACATATATTTGGCAGTTTTTGTCTGTTTTTGGTCATTTAAGCTCGTTTTTAGAGGTAAAAGATATGTGTAATTAAGCACTTATCAAGATTTATGCTTGCGCCAAGATCCGGCCAAGGCTATGGCATCTCCATTCCGGTAAAATTTACATGGAATAAGGAATTGTCGGGTCACCTGTTTTTTTCGGGTAACTTCGTTAAGTATGGGACCGCCGAGCAATGTTAGTTCATAGGGTTCTAGCCAATCTGACTATGCTGTTCTCTTATTTCGATTAAGTCTTAAGAGTTGAAGCAAAAGGTGGCATTAGGAGTCACGGCATCCACGAAGCTAGTTCGAAACTCATATCTTTGAAGATTTTGTAGAATTTCTCTTTTTGTTCGTTAGCATTTTCATGGTGCTTCTCATCATTTCGCCTTGAAGGATAAGGAATCGACGGTTTATGGTTAGGCATCGGCGCACTAACTGGAGCAACAACTGACTCATAAACTGGATTTTGGTTTTCAACTGGGACAACCGGAGGTTGGACATCTTCGGTAATTCCGTTATTAGTAGGAAAAACCGTGTCCTTTGTCACCTCGGTTCTACGTTCTACTACTTTAGGAGAAGAAGTAGTAGGAATCGTAGGTCTTTGATAAACAACACCACTTCTGGTAGTAATACCCTTAAAGTCTTCCTTCGGATTAGTAACGGTGTTACTTGGAAGATAACCTGAACTCTAAGACCGAGCGGTATTGGAATTTACGAACTTAGAAAGCATCTCCGTTAAATTTGTCATCTGGTTTTGTAAACCTTGGCCTTGATTTTGCATATTCCTTAATATTGCATCATTCGCCTTGACATAATTCTCAAAATCAGTTTTTGAAACACCTTGCATTTGTGGAGCAGAGGCTTGATAAGGTTGAGCTTGGTAAACTGGTGGTTGACTAGTCTGAGGTTGATACATTTGTCCTTGATAAAAGTTATTTCTATAGTTTTGAATGAAATTGGTTCCTCGATTTTGGTTGAAAATATTTCCTTGACTCTAATTGAAACGGTTTTGATTGTTTTGAATCGGAGGAAAACCAGGAGGTCGGATTTGGTTTGCAACCATCAGAGGTCTAGAATTGGTATTTCCTTGATTAAAATTGGTTGCAGCAGCTTGTGAAACGTACTCTTGAATGTTGTCTCGATAAACATTGCCATCGGTGGCTGGACAATTTCTATAAGAATGAGCACCTCCACAAGTGACACAACTCTGCTCGACTGCTTTTACGGGTACGGGAGCTTAGGTTTTCTGCTTGTCGATAAGCATAGTTTTCATCATATTCTTAAGTTCAGAAACTTCGGTTGTAAGAGCAGCAACATCTGGTGAAATTCCGGGGGTAGATGAATTCGAACTCACTTTGGCAACGACTGCCTTGTTTTGTGAATTACGAACCTTGGATTTACTCTCGATAATTTTCAAGCATTCACGAGGCATCTTATCCAAAAAATTTCCACCCGCAGCAGAATTTAAAGAATCTGATCATAAGCATTCAAAGCATTGTAAAAGTATCTAGTTGATTTAATTTTGAATATCCGTGATGGGGCATGCTCGAGAAGATCATTAAATCGATCCCAGCCTCGTAAAACGATTCGTAAATCTTTGTTGTAATCTCGTAGATTTCGTTTCGATGATTTGTCGTTTTGAAGGAGATAAGAATTGATTAATGAAATTTTGAAACAAGATCATCCCATGTCAAATTTGATCGAGGGGTTCTTTTCTCTAGCCAAATGGGCTGAACCTTCAAGAGGAAAATGATAAAAAGCCATAGCTTAATTGACGATGCTCGGATGTCCAGGATCTCATCGTTGTGGTAATCTTTTTTTTTTTTTTTTTATTATTGAAAATAACGGATGTGAGCATGTGGATCCTCTTTATCGTGTTCGAAAAACTGCTTGTTTTGAACAAGATTGATCAAACCATGCTTTAACTCAAAATTGGCATTGATTTCGGGAATTACGATTGCATCCTCGTACCCCTCGGTGGGTAGTTGGAGCAATTCCGCCATAGTCCGGTTATCGGCCATTGGAACTAAAGGAGGATTATCAAAAGGTTCTACTAAATTAAATGGTTCTACAACAGCCGGTGGGGCTTGTTGTTGACGGTTATGGTTGCGGGTTTGAGAACGAGTGCGCATGCACAAAGTAGAAAAAGAAAATTTAAACTAAAATATTTTTTTTTAATTTTGTTTATTTTTTTTAACAAACTATTTTAACGGCTAACGAGATAGACAACTTAAACCAAATAATCAAATTTACATCACGGTAGCTCTTAAAAATTTTTCTTTTTAAGGTGAGCCGTATTTCGTAAATGACACAAATGACAAGTTTTTAAATCTTTGATTCGAGTTGGGAACTTACTAATGGATAATACCTCAATTGAAGGTATTATTTGTTGGTGTTCTTTAACCAACTTTGTTTATTTTATTTTTTATTTTGGCCAATTTTTTTTATTTTTTTAATATGATAATTATACTAAAAGAAATTTTTTTTTACTTTTTATATATATATATTTTTTATTTTTGAATTTTTTAACAAAAACAAAACTTTCAAGAACGAAAGGGCTCCCTCAAACACGATCAACAACTTCAACTGAGAGAATCATAATCACAATATCCCGGCGCGGCGCAAAAATTGATTCGTAGTAAACCAACATACGTAATAATATAATATATAATATGATGGAAAATTACCAAATTATCCTTGAGGACAAAGGTAATAAAGAAAATCTTCACAAATATATATAATATAATACGTATATTAACCGGGAAGTATGATTCCCGGGTCGTTATTCCCCAACGATTTGTGAAATTGAAACCACGTTTGTTGTTCGGACAATGAATTGAATTGGAAACAAAGATTGCTTTGATTATCTACTTCTACGATTTAAAATAAGCAAATGATAACAATTAAGCACGAAAACAAATAACGGGAAATCAAACTTTAACTAAAAAACGCAATCGAGAACCCTAAACGTGGTCAAAAACCATAAATATATCTCAAAATTAACCTCAAATTAAAATTTTCTTTTTAAATGGACTCTAATTGACTTAAAACTAAGTTTAAAGAAAACTAGAACAAAATCGGAGTTAAAATGAGCTTAAAAACACGAAAAATATAAACGGGAACGAATCCCGTTCTTTAAACAATTGAAATTTTGTAATCTTAAACCCTACGTAGGCAAAACTAATGTTCTAGTAAACTTTACGATAAAAGAAAATTTTTAAAAAGAATTATATTTTTTGATTATTTTCAATTTTTTATGAATTTTTTAAAGTTTTAATGATAATAATTGTTTAAAAAATATCTAAAACTATTATAAAAAATTCTAGAAAAAAATACAATAAATAGGCTTATACTACATTAGAACTAGGTAAAAATAGCTTGATGTCACGCTTAATTGAAATAAGACCACGAAATATGCTTAATAACTTATAAAGCTAAAAAATTGGCTAATTGTGTATAAGAATTTAAATTTTTGAAACCAATAAATGAAAAAGACCACAGGGCGTGTTGTAGTGGAGTGTGTGTTGTGTTGTTTATAAAAGGGGTTGAGGGTGTTGAGGTCGGGGGTTCGAGTCTTGCTCACCCCCGATTTCCACTTTCCCCTTTTTTTATTTTTGAAAAACTTATAAAAGCAAAGTTGTACAAAAGCTAAAAATAAGCACTTTTAATAAAAGAAACTTTTTATGAAAAGCCCTAAATAAGCTGTTAAACAGCTTATAACTTGACAAAAAACATTAACTTTATTCTTTTTGAGTTTTTCTTAAACTAAATAAGCTAGAAGACTTAATAAGCTAAAGTTAAGACTAATTAAGCTATAATATGCTAAACCTAAGCTAATGAACTAAACAAGACTAAAAATAAGCAAGAAATAAGCTAAAAGGGGACTAAATAAGCTATTTTATTAAAACTAATAGCCAAACAAGCCCTATAGAGACATTTGAGCTTATTTTTAAGCACTAAAATGGATCCTTAGGCCAAGGAGCTTTTTACCTACTTAAAGCACAACTATTAAGCTACTTAGAATTGCAAACCAACTCCATTTTGAAAAACAAATAAGCAAGGAAAAAGCACTTATGAAACAACTATTAGCTAATGACTTGGTCACTTTTGGCCTAACTAAAAAGAACTAGAATAAGCTTGCAATGACTTAATAAGCTAAGAACTACTTTAAACTATCCTAATAAGCTAATTTAAGAACAATTTAAGAAAAAGTTTAAGAAAACAAGCTATAAAAACTCAAAATATGCACTTGACAAAAACCTGGACCAAACAGTCCCCTGAGGGTTATTGGTGCTATTTTTCAATAAGATCTTTGCGATCTTGTGGGGAAATGGCTTATGCAAGCTTATTCTATAACTAATAAGCTTCCTAAAAATGCTTCTGAAAATGATTTTGAAACAATTTAGCTTAATGAAAAAGCACTATGAAAACAGACTTAAGACTTAAATCATGTGGTTTTTATTTTTAAATGAAAAGGTCAAAATCAATTGCAGCCTTAAAACAGATTTTCATAAAGAGCCTTATTGTAAGAGTTAGGCTAGTTTCTAAAGATTAATGACCCTAGACCTACTTGTGCTATGAAAATCAAACCTAAAAGCTACAATTACCATCTGAAATTTAAGCTAAGAAATAGACTCTTTGTTATTTTCATTATCTGATGCAGTTGGCAAGCTTATGACCAAATACTTAAATCCTAAAAAATGCAGACCTTAAAAACTAAATGCAACACTTAATAAAACACCTAAATCAACTCAAATAATAAAACTAGATTAGTTAAATTCTGCTTGAAACTAGAATTGGCAGAATTTTCACAGGTTTAATATAGCAATAAGAAAACTTATGAAAACTTAATTATTCCTAATCAAACTTATAAATCCTGCACTTATAACCTAGTTTTGGAAATTCAAATGTAACTAAAGGATAAAAGGACCACAAACAGTATTAACTTGTAGTTAATACTGCTTGTCCCAAACACCCCTTTATTGCACTTAAATCCATTTATAGCTTATGAATGTAAGATTTAATGAGCAAAAGTTCAATACCAGATAACAAATAGCTTATAACAACCTTAATAAGCATAAAACTATAAGCAAATAAGCTGAATATTAAAGCTACAAGTTAAGCATTATTTTTTAGTTTTTGACAGTTTTATGTATTTAACTATAAGAATCTAAGACCTAAGCTACTAAACTAAAAAAAGATATTGAATATATGTTAATAAGCACCAAATAGACAGAATTAATCACAAAATAAGCTTAGACTATAAGCAGTTAAGACAAATTTAAGCTAGGGAAAATTAGACAGAAAGAGTAAAATGAAACTACAAAGGAACATTTGCTAAAACAAAGGTATCAAAGGCTCTAATGAGCTATCTACAAGCTCTGACTTATTAAGAATAAGCCATTAAAGTACTTATTTTTTCTTATGAGCTCGTTTCATGGTATGCTTTCATTCTTCTAAAAAGATCAAAATCCATAAGCACAGGTATTAAGTGATTTTAAGATTTAAGTTTTATTAAGAGCATTATTATATGGCTCAATTTGAGCTTAGAGACTCAAAAGAGCTTCAAGAGGAGCTTATGTACATTTAAAAAGCTTATTAAATAAGTTTTAAGTGATTATATGAAAAGCAAATCGAATTCCATGAATGAAAATTGAGTACTATTTTCTAAAAAGACATTACATTCCAAGCAAACATTATGCCTAAACATTTTAACTGAAAAAAAATTACAAATCTAATTTTAATAAGCAATTTATTAGCTACCCTAGGAGGACCCCATGAGAGTGAGGCTTTGCTTTATTTATATAGTTGGGGAGAAGATTCTAGGCCCCTATGTCAGGTTAGACGCTCCTATCATCCCTCCCCCTTCATTCTTCTCAAAACATTGGATGCTTCTCTCCTTGTTGGATTAGATTTTGATCACACGGATTGCCAACGTGGAAATCCGTGTGTTAGAGGCCTTTGTGCTTATTTTCCATACGTTTTAGTAATCCTTATTGATAGGTGTGTTTTCTCCATTGCCCGCGTGTCTTTCCCTTTTGGGTTTCCACCAATGGGAGCGTTTGGTGATGTATAACTCTGCCAAGGTGTACCTTATTACTTGAATTGTTAAGCCACGCACTTAATTTGCATTTGCCCTTTGATTTTGACTCGGGGTAAAACTAAAAGTGACGATGAATAGTAAAACTGAATTTCCCGCGTGATTTATTTATAAACAAGGGTGCGTTTGACTTTGGTTTTTACCCGGGGTTTGACTTTGGGCTTATAAAGGGATTTAGGCCGGGTGTATTGGATAACAGGAAATGGGCCATGGTTTGTTTTGGTGTTGTTATAAGGGTTAACGGGTGTTAACTCTTATAATAAAAAGAGTTAACACCGTTAGGGTTTAGGGACTATTTTTGCAATTTGGTTTTCTTTGAGGGACTGATTTAGGGAAATTTGGGTCTTGTCTTTTTGTGGGTTGACTTTGGTTGACTTTTGACTTTTGTAGACCTTTGATAGCATTCTCTCGGCTTTTGCACACTCAATTCCGTTCCCGTGTCCGTGTTTGTCAGGTTTTGACCGTTTTCTTGCGATTTTTGCATTATCCGTACCTACACAATCACAAAGATAAAACAAGCAATATTCAAGCATTTAAAGCACAATTTTGTCTTTTTAGGGCTATTTTTGATATAAAAAGGATATGTGTTTTCACACATATCAAATACACATACGAAAAGAGCCATCTTTCTTCTTAACAAACAACACAGGTGCTCCCCACGGAAAATGACTAGGTCATATGAAACCCTTGTCTTGCAACTCTCGAAGTTGTTCAGACAATTTTTGTATTTCCGAGAGTACTAGACAATATGGAGACTTCACGACTTGCGTCGCTCCATGAACCAAATCTATACGAAACTCAACTTTTTGTCGTGGTGGTCATCGATAAATCTTCCGGAAACGCATCAATAAAATCTCGTATAATGGAAATATCACTCAATTTCGGTTCATCTACCTTTGTGTTCATTAAGGTTTTCACGACTCCTTGAGTACGTTCACCATGAACCCGAAGTATCTCATCACCTTCCAACGGTATTCTAACCACCATCTCAAGACATACTATTACATACTTACCTCTTTGGCGACGTCCGTCGATTCCTCAGTCACATCAAAGCTTCCATGATCAATGTATCATGAAACTCTTAAGGGTTACAAACAATCGAATAGGATCATAAAACGATATTCGAGTCGAAAGGCTTAGAATTGCATATAGGAGACTTCAACATATGCAATTAGACGCTAGATCAAATTGACATAGGATACATCATTTGAAAGAAAGGATACGTATATGCACCGAGTGAAAGCGAAAACAAAATAAAATCAACAGGCGTACCACGACAAAAGAACACATAAAAAAAATTAATACGAAAGATGAAAATTCTTATACCAATTATCGACTTTACTCGAAAGACCAAATTAAATATTGTTTTTATTAAAATCAATTTAAATTAAGAAAGTCACTTTAAGTATAAAATCATTTTAAATAATAATGAAATTGTCTTAAATGTAATATTTAAAAAAAATTCATTCTGGTTGTCATAAAAATCTAGAGATGGTTATCTAATGGTGTATCGTACCTTACCACTATGAATCACTTTAAACCTACTCTTTATAAAAAAATAAAATTTATTTAACCACTCAACAAATTTTCATATCCTTTTGCATTAAACATATTCTATTTACAAGATCATTTTAAACACCGTTTTCCAACACTAACACAATACTTCAAAAAGGCTTTTATAATTAGACATCAATTATAAAATATGTTACTCAAACAGAGGACACTATAATACCAAAAGGGATCGTAAAACACCGTACATGCCCTAACACAATTATATTGTTTGATAACGAAAGAAAATATCAGGAACCATATACTTAGAATAAAATCAGACAAACTCGTACAAGAAAACTCATGCAAGACGTTACGTACCCAAAAGAAAACATAAGGTCTTATCCGAAATAACGATCAACAGAGCAAACCTAAGCATCGATACTAACACGTCGCCAACGGGTTACGAAAACCAAGGGATATACAAAGAAAGGCTAATCATCTCATAATTTGTTAGGAAAATTAGTGCAAAAAACGTTTGATACACATTCGAGGAAATCAATACAACGAAAAAAATAAAAAAAAAAAAAATGAAACTAAAACGCGCCTTTTTTTGTTTTTTATATCGAAATGAGAGATCCGAACAACATTCTGTTTTGAGTAAGAGCAACCACAATAATAATTATAATAATATTAATAATAATTATTACTTGGTATCTCAAATACTAGATGAAGTGAAAACTTACATCTATACAACTCTATATCTCAACTATATCCTCCAATTAGGGTGAGTGAAAAATTTTCCATACCACATATTTATCATGAATACAATTTTATAAAAGGATAAGCCATATTACACTACCACCTTATAACCAAAACCTAAATAAAATGCATTCGATGGTCACAAGTATACGTGTGTGAGGCCTTTATTTATTATTGTTAGCCACCATAAGTAAAAGTGCCTTCCTTTCATACGTGTACTTATTCCCTAGATTACCATTTCAATTATACTTCACATACTGAGCACATATACACATTGCACATCTTAATACCCTATATAAATTAACAATATAAGGATGCTCCATCAATTAGTCTACATTTTTATATAAAAATAAAATCGAAACCGGCATAAAGGAAACGAAAAATCTCGCGACACACTCCCATAATACGAAATATCCGAAAGGAAATAATCAATAACAACATAACAAGTATAGACGGATAAATTTTGCGGGCCTCGCTTGGGTTTGCTTCTGCTATCCACAAGAATCACCTGACTCCGCGGGTCCAACCCTACTACGCGCATTCGACAAACGATCAACTATCCTATCTCCTTCGGTTCCATAAGAGGCTCCTCTTATGGATCCTTATAACGCTTAAGCCCAGTTAAGAAAATGGTTCCCCAACGAGACTTCTTACGGGTGGGGGAAAAACATAGCTAAAATACTAAGAAAGTAATACATATCATACCAGATAAGGGTAGACAAAATAACTCAATGACAACTTAGCAAAATACAAGATATATAAGCTATGCAAAAATAGAGGGGAAGCATAGCAGTTATAGCATTAAACACTTAAGCCCTAAATGCATCTACAAGAAAGACCCCTAGGTTATAGTCTAGGCTCAACCACCTACTTCTATATAACCAAAGGCTCTGATACCAATCTGTCACACCCCGCCTAGGCGGAAACACGAGGCGTAACATCATGGATATCATCACAACACAATGGTGTCTACTATAGAGAAATCTAAATGAAAGAAATAATCAAATGGACACTATGTGTCATGACAATACCCAACACAAGATAGAGGAGTCTTGCATTACTAAAGTAATGTCATACACGAAACAAAATGATCCAAATACTAACAATCTCCAACAAACAAGTATCAAGCAAAACAAATGTCATAACTGAAAAGACTAGAAAAGACAACTCCACAAGCAATGCCTAGGGTCTCTCTAGCCACTCTTCCTAACATCCTTCTTATCATCACGATACTCACCTGAAAATGATGCTTAAAACGTCAACATAAAGTTGGTGAGAGTCATAGGTTTAAGACACGATAAAAATCCAACTACGCATTACTGTGATAATAAAGAAAACATTGCAGGACAATAAATGAACTATCATACAGGCTAGCATGCACAACCAATCCAATACAATCCAATCCAATACAATCAAATTACACGATTTCCCAGTAACGATTTATAAGACGTCTCAATCGTACCAAGGTCCCTGTGGTTACCCCCTTAGCCCCGGCCGTGGATACTCTCAAAGTAACCATCCTGCCCGCTAGGCCACAGTACCTTCCACTAAACAGGCCATGGATACCCGCAGGTGATCCCCCCTGACTCAGTTCACAATTCTCAATATCACATCACAAAACATGTAGCACACAACATACAATAGTCACGTATAGTCCATGCATCTTTGACAACATATTATCACAGTAATCAAAACATTTCCAAACACTTTGCATCATTTCCACCCTAATAAATCATAAGAAAAGAGGGGCTATGAAACTCACCTGATTGCTTTGCAGCTTCCACAAACACTAGCATAAAATCTAAACAACAAAACAACACGTGTTACACGCTACTAAGCCAAAAGCTTAAGCACATGTAACAATCATATGATGGATGTCTAAGGATTTAAATCAACCATCATGGGTCACCCCGACACCATGCCCAAACTTAACCACTTCATTAACTCCTTCCACTAGTTACTTATAATTAACTCTAAATTGCAGAATTTTATCATGACTTTACGTACTCCAAACCCTTACTTAATGACCCTCATAATTCATACCAAAAATCAACCATGCTCATTTATGAGTATATTAACTACCTTTGGATTTCCAAAAGCCATTTACATGCACAAGTACTCCTAAGAAAATCAAACCTCAAAACAGTCCCAATTCGGATCTGATTGCACACTAAAAAGTTTGGACTTATTAACCATACTTAGACATAAAATCAGAAGGTATCCTTCTGGGGTTTCTCTATATACATATGGAAATTAACTACTGTAGAAGGGATAAGCTCAATTCAAATTTTAAGTTAGGGTTTTACCCTCACAAACATGACCTAAATCTGACCCGTATTTACTGTTTTGACAACTTTTAGTATAACCAATATTTGAATGACCTCCCGACCTTAAAAACTTTCGAGGCCAGATTTTCTGGAAAGTACATTCAATGAGCTACTGTTTAGAGTCCAGAAACACAAAAAAAACTATTACCATCATGGAGATAATCACTCGTAAACACAGCCCTAAATTCTGCTTATCCTAAATCAAGTTTTTATCGCAAATCTAACCCAACCACATGCATGCATACACCTCTAATTCAATCCTAAGCATACTAGATTTTGTTTAGTTTTAAAACTCTTTTGTTTTTCCCTTTTTCTTTTCTAACCGTCCAAACCAAGACCCTTTTATTATTATTATTTTCTTGAGGTTTTTCCTTTGAAAAAAAAAAAAAAAAAAAAAAGAAAGATCAACAATGGAGGTCGATATTTCTTTTGCTATGGGGGGCTGAGATCGTGACTAAAGGGGTAGGGAGAAAGGATGGGCCAAGGTTTGGGTTTTATATCCTTATTCTACAAGTTCTAGCCCAACTCAATTAGGATTAGTAAAAAAAATACTTTTTTTTCATTAGAACCAAAACCGGCCCCCTATTAAATATATATATATTTTTATTATTTTTTTTATTAAATTATTAATTAACTAATTTACTTCATTACCTTATATTTTTATAAAAACCTAAGCTAGTTTGGGTAAACCTTTTTACTTAAACGCAACTTCTTAACTTTCTAAAAATAACTTTTGTTTCACCATTTCACTTTCTATTTTTAGAAAGTTTGCTACAAACTTCCATATGTCACCCACTTCATTCACTTCCAATATAACATATTTTCCATAAACGCTTAACACTCAATAATCATTTTGCTATAAACTTTTATATTTCACTCACTTATTTCATTTCTAAAATGTCACATTCCCCATAAACGCTTAACACTTAATCATCTAACTATTGACGTAGCATTACATGCAATACACCATTCCTTTCCATTATCACTAATAATTAGATACATACATATGTAATACTTACACAAAATAATACGTATACATAAAATCACACTACTATTTCATTATCACAAAATGTGAACCAAAATGAAATCTCTATCATCAACCATAAAATCATTCAAAATAAGACGATCGCGCTCTATAGATTGATAATCAAACTCACATAGAATCACCTAAACACATAATTATAACACATAAAGATATATTGGTCAACTCTAAATATTTGACTAACCTGCTCAAGACACGGTTGTCACAGTATCCCCTCCTTTAGGAAATCTCGTCCCGAGATTTAACTACTAGTTTCACTAGTATTAACATCAAACAATTGGGGATACTTAACCTTCATATAGTCCTCACGTTCCCACGTGAATTCAGGATACGCTTTGAATCTCATCTAACCTTCACAATCAGAATCCTACTACTAATAACTTTGCTTACCTACACAAGGGTACACGCAGCAACATAACCACTTTAAGCGAAAAGAAACATCCAACTACCTGAACCTCACTCGTCATTGAGAAAACTCGTCAAAAACCTTAAGTTGTGTAACAACGTCATTCATAACCCGGCCTCGCAACTCATCAAACAAGAACTGTCTTGAAACTAGGTTATAAGTTGTTACAAAGCTCAATGTTTTTGAAGAATCTGCTCGACTTCGAGTTTATTCAATATAACTTTAACCGAAACCACACAAAACATTTAAGGGCGTTTTAAAGTCTACCAGAAACCTTAAGTACCCATTTTCAACTAATACTTCCAATGATATCCTGCTCAACGAACAAATGTGGATACTCAATTTACTTGAAGTCCTAAAGACCTCGTTTCGAGCCCAAACGAACCTTAAATATCACCATCCTGCTACATTTTAACCTCACGGTCACTAATCCCGACAGGTTTGTTGCTTTTTTTTTTGACACATGAAAGGTGTCATGCACGCTATTCAACTCCCCAGGTAACCTCAATCTATAAACTACAAGGCCAATCCTTTCAAGGATCTCAAACGGTCCTATATATCTTAGTGCTATCTTACCCTTCTTTCCAAAATGAACTACGCCCTTACAAGGCGTCACCTTTAATAATGCTTAATCTCCCACCTCAAACTCCAACGGTTTACGCCTATTATCAGCATAGCTCTTTTGACGATCTTTTGCCGCTTAGAGCTTTTCCTTTTTAACCACTACTTTATCAGTCGTTTCATGTACTAACACAAGTCCAGTCAAACTACTCTCTCCATTCTCTACCCATAGAACAGGCGACCTATATTTCCTTCCATTCAAAGCTTCAAATGGAGCACACCGAATGCTCGAATGATAACTACCACCAAAATCGATAACTTATGCCCTCATTATATCTTCCAAAGTCTGAATCATACATTCACTTTGTCCATCCGCTTGAGGATGCTACCCAGTACTCAAATCCAATCGCGTCTCTAATACTTTTTGCAGCGTCTGCCAAAACCACGAGGTAAATCGTCCATCTCAATCTGAGTTGATCATCACCAGAATTTTATTCCTTGCTATTATCTCATCAATATAAATCCTAGCCAACTTCACAACTTGAAATCTTCTTGTATAGCTAGAAAATGAGCTAACTTGTTCAGTTTATCGACCATCGCCCAAATCACATCATACTCACTACTTTGACCTTGGAAATTTAGTGATAAAATCTATGACGATTCTATCTCATTTTCATGCAAGTATCTCAGGCTGTTGCATCAAGCCAAAAGTCTTTGACATTGCAGCCTTCACCTCTTAAACAAGTCTGAAATTTGCTAACATAGATAGCTATATCCTTCTCTATTCATGGCCACCAATACATGTCTCCAAGGTTATAGTACGTCTAATCCGCCCCCGGATGTACCAAGTACCTTGATGCGTGGGCCTCGTCCGTTACACTTCCTACCAATAGAACCCAAATTCGATACATAAGTACACACTCTCGTCTCTTTTTTTTTTCTTTCCATCTGTGGATCTAAACCATGTAGCCTTTCTGCGAGTACGTTCTCTTGCTTGAACGCCTCACTTTGGGCTACCAATTTCATTCCTCTTACTCCATACTGAATGGTCATAGCCATCGCTCGAACACGTCTAGGTTTCACTCATTCCTTCCTCAACTCGTTCCATTTCCTACTTAACGCATCATTCACTCACATATATTTATCCAAAGCGTCACACAAATCAATTTCATCAAGTCTGGAAAGAAAGCCTCTTCTTGTTCTACACCCCACTCATACTTCTGATTCCTCTCAGTTAAGGAAGTAAGGGGTTTAACAATCTTAGAAAAAATTTGCGATGAAACATATGTAAGTAACCTGTCAATCCTAAGAATAATCATATCTCGGATGGTTTCGTAGGCACTTCTCAATTCTTCACTGCCTCACACTAGTAACCTTAGCATACAACTTCTCCTTCCTTAGTACTTCTAACTCTAACTTCAAATGAACTCTATGCTTCTCTACTTAACAAACGACACTGGTGCTCCCTATGGAAAATGACTAGGTCGTATGAAACCTTTGTCTTGCAACTCTTGAAGTTGTTTAGACAATTCTTGCATTTTTGAGGGTGTTAGACTATATGGAGACTTCGCGACTGGCGTCGCTCCAGGAACTAAATATATACGGAACTCAACTTGTCATTGCGGTGGTCATCAACAAATCTTTCGGAAACACATCAATAAATCTCGTACGACAGAACTATCACTTAATTTCGGTTCATCAACCCTTTGTAGTTCAATTACGGAATATTCACAACTCCTTGAGTATGTTCACCATGAACCCGAAGCATCTCATCACCTTCCAACGGTATCCTAACCACCTTCTCATGACATACTATCACAAACCTCCTCTTGGATAACCGGTCCATTCCCACAATCACATTAAAGCTTCCATGACTCAACGGTATCAACGAACTCCAAGGGTTACGAACAATCGAATAGGATAACAAACGAATATCGAGTCAAAGGCTAGAATGCATATAGGAGATTCCACATATGCAAGTAGAAGTGGATCAAATGACATAAGAATCCTTTGAAAGAAAGGTACGTATATGCACCGAGTGAAAACGCAACGAAAGAAAACCAACAAGCGTACCACGACAAATGAACACATAAAAAAATCAATACTAAAGACAGAAATTCTTATACCAATTATCGACTTTACTTGAAAGACCGATTTAAATAATGTTTTTATAAAAATCAATTTAAATTAAGAAAGTTACTTTAAGTATAAAAATCATTTTAAATAATAATGAAATTGTCTTAAATGTAATCTTTGAAAAATTTATTCTGGTTGTCATAAAAATCTAGAGATGGTTATCTAATGGTGTATCGTACCTTACCACTATGAATCACTTTAAACTAGCTTTTTTCAAAGATTAGTACTGCTGGAAATAGAACTAACAGTACTAACTGAGTTAGTACTGCCAGTGTAATATTAGTACTGCTAGTAAACAACTTAATACTGCTGAAGGTTTGAAGTTTGCATGAAGACTAAGACGTGTGAGAAGATAAGCATGAAGTTATTTATGGTGTATATTCTATAAAGATAGAAAGATATGTATATGTTTAGAATTATAGAAGATCTAAACCTAAACAATTTCATTGTTTGAAAACGAAAGAAAATTCAGGAAACCATATACTCAAAAATAAAATCAATATGAATTCGTACAGAATACTCATGCAAGAGTTAGCAACCATAGAAAAAAACGTAAGGTCTTATAAATAAACGATAACGAGCAACTAAACGCATCAATACTAACACGTCGCAATGGGTTTATGAAAACCATGGGTATACAACCAAGGGTAGTAATGATCCTACTAATATGTTAGGAAACAATTAGTGCTTAAAAGAAGTAGTTTGATACTATAGAGTAAATCATGCAACGAGAGAAACTAACACAACGAGCTTATATCGAAAGAGCAGATCCGAACAACCAATATACATCAAGACGTCGAATAGGAAAAAAAATAGTTTTCTCTTACTAACAAAGTAGATGATTGGGATGCTAAGATAGACCTTAGGAACTCGAACACAAACAACCGAGCAACGAGCAACCCTCTATATAGCAATACTAGGTATCACAATACTGGATTTATCAAGAGACAACTTATATCTATACAAAATCAACTCTTATCCTCCATTAGGGTAAGAGAAAATTCTTACCATACCACCATCAATTATATGAATACACATATCAAAAAGGAAAACATATTTACACATACCACCTTACAACCAAACAAAATAAATGAATCATGGTCAAGTCTACGTGTGCTGATACTTTATATTATGTTGGCCACATAATTATAGTGCCTCTTCTCAAAAGTGTATTACTTCCAAGATTACCACATTTCAATCATAAGTCACATATAAGCAATATCCCACATTGCATCATCTTAACCACTCCACTCTAACACAATAAATGAGCTCATCAATTTAATAATCCTTATATAAAAATAAAATCGAAACGACATTAAAGGAAAAGAAAATCTCAAAACAACTTTTAAAATACCAATTATTCGAAAGAAATAATCAATAAACATGAGATTCGGCTATCAAAGGACGAGATAAACTTATGCTGGGCCTCGCTTGGGTTTGACTTGCCCACAAGATATCACCGATTCGCGAGTCCCAGCCCTACTACGCGCATTCCAACAAACGATAACTATCCTATTTTGGTTCAACAAGAGGCTATTTTTGGAACTTATAACGCTTAAGTCCAGTTGGGAAACGGTTCCCCAACGAGACTTTTTACGGGTGAGGGAAAAACATAGCTAAAATACCAAGAAAGTAATACATATTATATTAGATAATGGTAGACAAAATAATTAAATGAAAGCTTAACAAAATACGAAATATATAAGCTATGCAAAAATAGAGGGGAAGCATAGCAGTTATAGCATTAAACACTTAAGCCTAAAATGCATCTACATAAAGGACCCATAGGTTATAGTCTAGGCTCAACCACCTACTTCTCTATAACCAAAGGCTCTGATACCAATCTGTCACACCCCGCCTAGGTGGAAACACGAGGCGTAACATCATGGATATCATCACAACACAATGGCGTCTATATAGAGAGAACTAAAATACAATAAATAAACACAACATAGACACAAAGTGTCATGAAAATATCTAAATCAACATGATAAAACAAAAGGTGTCTTATATTGATGAAAAGGGGGTTCTCGCCAATATCAAGACATGCAACATCCAAAACAACCTAACAAATCATTCAAAATTCAAACAATGCAAAACATAAAACTAGGAGATTTAACTCCGAATGCAGCCTATGGTCTCTCTAGCCACTTCTCTTAGTCATAACATCCTCATGATGCTCACCTGAAAATGATGCTTAAAACGTCAACATAAAGTTGGTGAGAGTCATGGGTTTAAGACATGAAATTCGAAGATTATAGATAATTACTGTGATTAATGCAAACATGGCAGGACAAATACTTCACTATCATACAAGCAAACATGCAAATGCAACCAACATGAACATGGGAACGGAACGTGTCCCGCGATCCAACAATTATCAACAATTGGGTAGGAACGTTACCCCCGATCCATTATAACCATCACTTCACATGGGTAGGAACGTTACCCTCGATCCGATATCACAACAAATGGGTAGGAACGTTACCCTCGATCCGATATCACAACATATGGGTAGGAACGTTACCCCCGATTCAAAACACATAACATTTAGCACGTAGCATACAATAGCCAAGTAAGTCCATACACTTTCAAAGTAAAGGCATATAATCACAGTAATAAAACATTTCAAATCCATAGCATCATTTCCATCCCAATTTAAAAGCAATGTAAAAAAAATGGGACTATGAAACTCACCTGATGCTCAAGCAGCTTCCAATTATCCTATACAAGCTACACAATACAAACACAAACGTGTTACACACGACCAAGCTAAAAGCTCAAGTCCATGTAACAATCATATGATGGATGTCTAAGGTGTTTAATTACCCATCATGGGTCACCCCGACACCATGCCCAACCTTAACCATCTCATTAACCCTTTACACTAACTACTTATAATTAAATCAAAATTGCAGAATTTTAGTGTCTCTTTACGTACTCAAAACCCTTTCTTAATGATCTTCATAATTTATACCAAAAATCACTCATGTTCATTTATGAGTATATTAACTACCTTATGATTCCCAAGAGCCATCTACATGCATAAGTACTTCTAAGAAAATCAAACTCCAAAACAGTCCCAATTCGGATCTGATTACACACTAAAAAGTTTGGACTTATTAACCATACTTAGGCATAAAATTAGAAGCTCTCCTTCTGGGGTTTCTTTACATACATATGGAACTTAACTACTGTAGAAGGGATAACCTTAATTAGAATTTTAAGTTAGGGTTTTACCCTCCTAAACATGACCTAAATCTGACCCGTATTTACTGTTTTGACAACTTTTCTTGTTTAGACCAATTGACCAACTTCCCGAACTCAAAATCAATCGAGGCTGGATTTTCTGGAAAGTACATTCAATGAGCTACTGTTTAGAGTCCAGAAACACTAAAAAATCTATTACCATCATGGAGATAATCACTCGTAAACACAGCCCTAAATTCTGCTCATCCTAAATTAAGTTTTTATCGCAAATCTAACCTAACCAATTGCATGATCATGACCCTAATCAAACCCTAATCATTCTAACATCATTAGATATCATTAACATTCTGTATTTTTAAGAACCCTAGATCCATCATAAATTAATTGTTATATATATATATTTTTAAAAGAGTTAAACAAGGAAAAGATTAATACCTAACGTTCTTACTCGATCCTACACGATCTAGCTCACAAAATCTTGGATCAAAATTTTCTCTTCTTGTTTTCTTGGGGCTGAGGTCGACACACACACAAGGAGGAGAAGGAGGCAAAAAAAATGGGTTAGGGTTTTTATTTTCTACAGGTTTTGATAAGGCCTACAAGTTCTAATCCAACTCAAAAACCCTTTTCTCTTTTTTTTTCTTTTCTTTTGGGCCGACCGAAACCCTCACTTATATATATATATATATATATATATATATATATATATATATATATATATATATACACTATCTATATTATTACATATATTACCTTAAGTTTTTATAAAAACCTAAGCTAATTTGATTAAACCTTTTTACTTAAACGCTATTACTCAACTTTCTAAATATAACTTTCATCTCACCAAACCACTTTCTATTTTTAGAAAGTTTGCTACAAACTTCTATATTTCACTCACTTATTTCATTTCTAAAATGCCACATTCCCCATAAACGCTTAACACTTAATCATCCAACTATTGACGTAGCATTACATGCAATACGCCATTCCTTTCCATTATCACTAATAATTAGATACGTACATATGAAATACTTACACAAAATAATACGTATACATAAAATCACACTACTATTTCATTGTCACAAAATGTGAACCAAAATGAAATCTCCATCATCAACCATAAAATCATTCAAAATGAGACGATCATGCTCCATAGATTGATAATCAAACTCACATAGAATCACATAAACACATAATTATAACACATAAAGATATATTGGTCAACTCTAAAGGTTTGACTAACCTGCTCAAGACACGGTTGTCACAGCCTAAGCGACAACCACCATTACCACCGCTGCTACACCCTTCAACCACCTTCAACTTTAGATGTTGATTGATTTATAGTTTTGACGCTTTTGTGAAAATCCAGATCTTGTTGGGTTTTATTAGATCAAGTCTCAAACGTCATAATTCAGGGTATCAATGTTTCAAATCCTAGAATTATTGCCGAAAAAGTTTCAGTAGCAATCAAAAAGTAGTAATGATCTTGTAAATTTGGTCGTTGTGGAAGTGAGATTGAGTGATGACCGTGATCAATGAGGGATTTCAATTGCTATATGTGAAGGAGCCAATTTTGCGTCATAATTTTTTAACGGTCTAATAAAACACTTATTGGGTCATGTCATCGTATTCAAATAAATTGAGGAAATGGCTTTACTTTCTATCATTTGTGGTATTGGAGTTAAACATTTATCATTGATCATTTTACATACTAGAATTTTTTTTAATGAGGGGTAAAACAGTCATTTATATTATTACGACAACTGATTCAGCACAAAAAGTAACCAACAAATATTTAGTACATAGTTGGTTCACACAGCCTCAATAGTCAATACCCCATATGCGACTTAGTTAAAGAAATAAGTAAAACAGTGTTTTCCAGTTTACCCCACAACATTCGAGGAAGTAATTGAAAACTATAAAACAATGTTTTCCAGTTTGAATCCGAACTTGTATATTGTTCCGTAACTCACCAGGTAATAAAGAGTTTCACTTCGTTCCTTCAAGTTTTCTAGAAAAAAAATATCGTCTCTATGTTTTTCACTTGATTCCGTTATGTTTTTTAAATAGAATATATCATCTATTCATCCTTAAGTTGTCTTTAGTGTATCCTCCTGCATGATTATTCTGTAACGCCAACTTGAAAAAACTGCTGGAAACTCCCGCGTATTCCTGAATGTTCTGGTTTTCTTATATAATCGATTTACTACCATTAAAATTATGTGAACAGATCATATTTACACTTAAAGACAGGTATGCAACTGAAGTCGGTTGAGTCATAATTTTTAACGATACTTGCAACAAATGCATAGTCTAGGCACATTAAATCAATCAGAGAAGGTATCAGACACTTCTTCTGTAAAGAACTTAATTGACGGCATTCCAATTAAAAGTGGCACTTTGAACTACTATCAACTTAAAAAAAATCAATGATCCAAAATTGGTCAAAGCAAAAAAAAAAAAAAACTAGCTAAAAAACACTTTAACTAAATATCGCCCAAAATGGTCTTTTGGCACATTACCTATATACATATAAAGTTAACGCAATCTAGTCACACTTAATGTAATTGTAAAATTTAGTAACAAATATGAATTTGAGGCATAACGTACTACCAAAGAAAACATAGTCAGACTGTAAGAGTAACTGATTTTGGGTTGTGATCCAACATCGACTTAATATTAGGACTGTAAGCTCCTAGTAGATCTTTCTAAAGTGTTGCTGAGCATTATTTAAATGAGTACAAGGCATGTAGCATCAACAACATAGTGAGAAGTTATCAACAGTGTAATAAAAAAAGAATTTGAGCACAAAATCAAAGTAGTGAAATGAAACATGTCCAACTTAGACTAGTAGGATCCATATCACACGTTAACATAACATAAGATACAAAAATAATACCTGATATAGAAAGCAAATCACACGCTAGTAGAAGATGCAATGAAATGAAACATGTCCAACTTAGTAGGATCCATATCAGGAGGGCTAATTGATTTCAAATCACCGACCTCACAAAGACTCTTTAACACAATATTGTACAACCTTCCCAAACAATTCCATCACAAGGAACGTTTCCTCTTCTCTTTCTCCCAGTACGATACTCTAAATACAAGAACAATCCCACTTAGATAGCCTCATCTGGTTTTCATGTAATAGCTTCATAACATCATCAAGATCAATAACATACTTGAGCGACCATTCAGAATCCCCGTTCCTTATCTCGTAGATAGGCAAATGTTGGGTAACAGTACCAACAAAATACAAACAACCACGGGATTCAAGTAGCTTACGATTATCACCAACCTCCTTGTCATGCAATAAAGGAGCAAGCATGACATCTGCTTTCTGATACTCTTCAATAGTACTAAACTTGCGATGAAAAACCGAACATACAACCTCTATCCCATGAATGGCATCATTCTAATATATTCCTTTACAAAAAGTATCACAAATCACAGCTTTACGTCGTTCATGGCCAACACTCCAAATACATGTTTCTGAAGAGTAAGTGTGTAACCGAATATAACGATACATATAGAGAGGTTCTCCTACTCTTACAATCTAAAGGACCTTATAGTGAGGTGACTTAGTAGGATCAAAAGCCAATCTCATACCACTATAAGAAGATAACCATTCAAAAGGCAAATCCTCACACTCCGGAAGCATCTTAAACAAATTAGTAGTCGGGTTATAGACATAATACTTATTAGGCTTAATACAACATAAAAGCAAACCATTACAAGACTGCATAATGAAAAAATCACTTCCGGCCTCCCTTAACATGCTATGCAATGAAAATCTGTTGATTCTCGAATCCAACGACACGAAATCATACCCAGATGATGATTTGAGAAAAAACCCAGATGAGGGATCAATCTTTTGGTTTTTACGCCAATGCGGAAAGAGAACAGGGGACTTGATGAGTGATTGCCAGTGTTTTGAAACGTATTTGAAGATATGAAGTGAGATTGAAGGTATGCGTCTTAAAATTTCGATTAAAAGGTCGTCGTGGGACACGACTGTATGCACGGATAAAGGGAGTTCATTTTCTTCCGTACATAACTTTGATTGTTCCGACATATCTCCGGCAATTGTTCCAGGGTAAAACTCTAGCCTTTTGCTGTTTGGGGTTTTTTTTTGTGTTTTTTAAAATGAAATAGCCATTTTCTCAACTTTATGGCAAGTTTGGTACCTAGAATTTTAGCGAGTTTAGAGATGAAACAGAGAATAAAATTTCAAAAAAATAAAATTGATTTGAAAATTTACTAAATTTCACTATTTGGTTGCGTCAGAAAATTGAAATAAAAAAATAATCACGAAAATCGTTTTTCTTTAAAAACCATATAAATAAAAAAGGATTATAATTTCATCAATAAATAACTAGTTTTAATGCCCGTGCACGTACAAGGCTTAGATATTATGTTTTTTTTAAATTTGGGTTTAATTTTTATTTTTTCTGTTTTATAAGTTATGCTATAGAGTATTATCGAAATCATATGAAGAGAATAAGTTCATTAAATCTTTTATATATTATATAAACTTGAGGATAATTAGTAATTTTTTTTATTTACCTGTTTTCTGACTTGACATTGTGAGCCGACTAATCCCAGCGAACTACCCTTTTAGATGGCCCGAAGTCGGCTTAGTGAACCTCCGAGGCCACAAGGAGATTAATTTTCTCCTCGTTATATTCGAACCATTGACCTCCACTTTGGAAGGCTGGTATTCTTACTGTTAAGTATGCAGTTAAGATTGTATATGTTTTAAGATTATAGTTGCATGAGTGTGTCAGCTATACTTAGGATTTATGGTCAATCTGTCTTGATTTATTATTGCTTCACGAATGGAATATATAGATACAATGGATATGGGCTTGAGCCCCAATACATTTAGAATACAGCTAGGCATATTAAAGATATGGATAATGATCAACTAATTATGGAAAACAATCATACAGCTCAGTAGAGCATAAAATTCGGGCTAACACTCCCCCGCAGTTAGAGCGGGAGGACACCAGACACTCAAGCTGGAATGAAACTCTTCAAGTAAAGCTGAAGGTAACCCTTTAGTAAAAATGTTGGCATACTGATAACGGGAAGGCACATGAAGCACTCGGACCTGACCAGCAGCAACCAAATCACGAACAAAATGTATGTCAATCTCTATGTGCTTCGTACGCTGATGTTGAACCGGATTGCAGGACAAATAAACTGCACTAACATTATCACAGTAGACAAGCGTAGCGGAAGATAAAGGTGTATGCAACTCACGCAGTAAATTGGGCAACCAACAAGTCTCGGCAACAACATTGGCAACTCCACGATACTCTGCCTCCTCACTAGAACGAGAAAGCGTCGACTGACGTTTAGAGGACCAAGAGAGTAAGTTGTTACCAAGAAAAACACAATACCCTGAAGTCGAGCGACGAGTAGCAGGACAACCAGCCCAATCTGCATCGGAGTAAGCAACCAAATCTGTGGTAGATGAAGAAAATAACTGCAATCCATAATCCAATGTACCACGAACATAGCGTAGAATTCTCTTGAGGGCAGATAAATGAGGCTCTCAAGGATCGTGCATGTAAAGACACACCTGCTGTACTGCATAAGAAATATCAGGTCTAGTAAAAGTGAGATACTGTAGAGAACCTGCAAGACTCTGATATAAAGTCGGACCAGAAACCATATCACCATCACTTCCTAGTTTAGACTCAGTATCAATGGGAGTCCGACTAGGATTACAATTAACCATGTGCGCCCTGTCAAGAATTTCAACTGCATATTTATTCTAAGATAAAAACAATCCGGAAGAATCATGTGTAGCCGATATACCCATAAAATAATTGAGCGGACCCAGATCTGTCATAGCAAACTCTTGATGTAATGATCTAATAATCTGCTGTAACAAACTCTCAGAAGAAGCTATAAGAACAATATCATCAACATACAGTAACAAGTAAGCAGTATCAGTCCCCTTTCTGTAGATAAATAAAGAGGAGTCACATCGACTATGAGAAAAACCAACCCGAGTAATATAAGATGCAAACCGCTAAAACCAAGCTCGCAGGGCCTGTTTAAGCCCATAGAGAGACCTCTGTAACAGATACACATAATCAGGATGAACAGAATCCCAAAATCCAGGAGGCTGATGCATATAAACTGTCTCAGAAAGATCACCATGTAAAAAAACATTCTTGACATCGAGTTTGTTGATAAATATAATGCCTAAAAACATTACTAATATTTTTTCACATCTTTACGTTTTGATAATCACAAAATATAAAATCGTTCAACGTAAAATTAAACGTAAACAAGTAATTAGTAGTAAATTCTCATTTCAACAAATACATCACTTAAAGGTATGAATAAATAAATGCTTAATGCATTTTATGATCAAAAGAAATTTTTATTCAACCTCACACTTTTATAAAATGTTGTAAACATTTTTAAAATATTACAAAACATTTTCTACAATAAAAAGAAATGTTTTATTCAAAATAAACATTTTGAAATTCAAAATTTTGGACCTAAAACGGCTAGAAAAGTTCCAGAAAATTCCTCCTACACAAAAGACAAACTGGGGAAGCCCCAGTCTAGGGCGACCCCCTTAAATACACGGCCGGCCCCCTTAAAATTAAGGGGACCGCCCACCTATTTAAGGGGATCGGCCCTAGGTAGACGCTCCCCCAGTTTGTCCTATAAATACTGGACTTTTCCCCACAATTTTCTCACCTTTTGCACTCATTCTTTCTGTTCTAAAACAGCCCACACATCTCTCTAAAATCCTTTGATCATTTAATCATAAAGCTTTGTTTCTAAGTGATCCAAACTCAATCCCTCAAGTGCAAGAGAAGAATACTTCCATCATCAAGTGAAGAAGTATTACACCCCAAGTGTATATTGCAATCTTGTGTATATTGCACCCCAAGTGTATATTACACCCCAAGTGTATATTGCAATCATAAATTGTTGGGAAAAACAAGTCAATCTGTCAACGTACTGCTAAGCAAAAGGTCAACGTACTGCTAAGCAAAAGGTCAAAGTACTGCTAAGTAGAAAGTCAAGGTACTGCCAGTCAAAGAACGAAGTACTGCCGTGGATAAAGGAATCTTAAAGGATTATCACTTAAATGGTTATGTTAGTAATTATCTTGTAACAGTTAGTTTAATGATTAGTATTGATTAGTGTTTATGTCATACAAGGACTGTACATCTACTAGAGGTTATCCTTATGTTTATAAAAGGATCTCTAGGAAGATATTAAGATATAGAAAAAAACACGAGTTAAGAATTATTAGTATTGTATTAGGGATCTGCAATTTAGGCAGATTCAAAAGGTTTATAATAGAAATCGTTTGGGAAACTATTGTGTGTTCTTCGTAAGTACTGCCAACTAGATTCCGCATAGTTGACAGTATATCAGTGTTTCATAAAGGAATATCGATCCTACAAGTGGTATCAGAGCTTGTGAAGAGACTCTGATCTAGAAGAACTTTTAATCAATCGAAATCTTTCTAAACTCATAAAAGATGTCTGAAACAGAACCTATCCCTCCCACCTCGTCCGTTACTGCACTTAGAATCCCTATAATCAAGAAAGGTGAATATGACCTATGGTCCATGAAGATGCGACAGTATATCGCTATCACTGATCACATACTATGGGACATAATCACCAATGGAAACCAAACCACAACTGATCCTGCATCTCCCTCAGTGTCTGCACCAAAGACTTCACTTGCTGCAAACGCAAGAAGAAACAATGAGAAAGCCCTTAATATACTGCTTTCTGCCATACCTGATAGACATCTTCTCAGTTTTCATGATGCTGTAGATGCAAGATCTTTATGGAAAGCCATAAAAGCAAGATTTGGAGGAAACGAAGCATCAAAGAAGATGCAAAAGAATCTGTTGAAACAACAATTTGAGACATTTACTATTGGATCTAGGGAAGAACTAGATTCAGCATACGAAAGGTTTCAGCATATTCTTAGCATGCTTGAATTACATGATGCTACGGTGTCCATTGAAGATGCAAATTTGAAGTTTCTAAGAAGCCTACCATCTGTGTGGCATGTAGTGGCTACCATGATTCGGGGACAACCTGGATTAGACGAGTTAGACTTTGATGATCTCTACAACAACTTAAAGGTGTATGAGCATGAATTGAAGGGTGTCTCAAATTCAAACTCTCAAAACATTGCTTTTCTGTCCACAGAAGTCAAAGGCAGTACTTTGAAACAAAGTACTGCTGAACCAGCACATATCCCAAAAGGATATACTCAAGCTATCTCGAGCAAGGTGCCAACTGCTCCCAACTGTGCTTCTCACTCAGATGAAATCATATGTTCCTTCTTTGCTCAACAAGCATCTATGCCCACAACTCATGATGATGAAGACCTGCTGCAAATTGATGAAGATGCTATGGAAGAAATTGACATTCGATGGCAAGTGGCTATGATAACTGCAAGGATAAGGAAGTTTATGAGGAAAACAGGAAGACCCATTGACCTCAAGCCAAAGAATGGAATTACTTTTGATAAGTCAAAGATTGAATGCTTTAACTGTCAAAAGTTGGGTCACTTTGCTAGGGAGTGTAGATCTAATGGTCGATAGGAAAAGAAGATTGTGGCTATTGAAGATTCAAACTCAAAAGCCTTGGTGGCCACAGACAACAATGATGATATTGATTGGACCAAGGAATTCGATGCTGAACCAGTAACATATGCTATGATGGCACTGACTGAAGTTGAGCAAGATGATTGGAGCATGGAGTTTGATGCAGAACATATGCACTTTGGACAGGATGGACTTGGTGATTTTGACTGGAGCAACACAGCTAATGATACACCAGTTTCTCTAGCTTTGATGGCTACAAACTCAGAGGTACCCTATTGTTCTAAATGTAGTAAATCATTATATTAGGTCTTGGTCACTTAATTAATTATACGTTGTAATAGGCTAGAAGGGTAAACGGGCTCGTAATTGTAAGCTAATATTGTATGTGTATCGGGCTAAAGCCCAAGTCAATCCCGAGCCCGGCCCAAGTAAAAGCCCACACGCCCTATGTAGTTGTGTAGGGTATAAATATCATTTTCCATCAAGGAAAATGGTGTTGGTTCATTTGTAAACATTGGTCTTGCAAGTAAATTAACCACTTTCTCTCTCTACAAATCCTCTCACCTCCTAGCTTATTTTCTTGTTAATCTTAATGAAGTGAAGTGATTATTGGGTTACCCGCATTTTGGTATCAAGAGCCTCGGGTGTTTAGTGTTTGATTTGTGGATTAAATAACAAATTTCGTTGGCCTTTTAATTTTTTATTTTTGGTTCGAACTAGAAAAACAAGAAAAAAACTGATTTATATTTTAGTGGTTAAGTTGTTAAATCTTTGTACTTTCGTGGCTAGAACAAGTTCTTACATCTATCTTCGTAGTTCTATAGCTTAGTTCGTGGATAAATGGGTAAAATCGAGCTAGTTTGAAGTTTTTTTCGTCATTGCGTTTTGACAAAATCTTGGTTGCGTTTTGAGTATAGAGACAAACAAGTACTGTACTTGAAAGTGACATTTGTACTTGTTGCGTTTTGGTCAAAATTCGTTGCGTTTTGATTGAAGACATTGCGTTTGGTCTAATCATTGCGTTTTTGATTGTCGACGCACTGCGTTTTGCTCAAAACTCTTGCGTTTTGATAAAAGAAGCATTGTGTTTTGATTCAAGTCGCTGCGTTTTGATCTCAAGCCGTTGCGTTTTGATTCTCAAGTCACTGCGTTTTGATATTTTTTATGTGTTGCGTTTTGTCTCCACAGGTTGCGTTTTGAGACCTCATTGCGTTTTTGATCATAAACGTTACTCTGCCTAAAAATTTTTTATACATTGCGTTTTGATCAAGACAGACTGCGTTTTGCTCAAAGAACATTGCGTTTTGATCATAGAAGACGTTGCGTTTTGATCAAGAAAAGTGACTGCATTTTGATCAAGAAAAGTGACTGCGTTTTGATCAAGAAAAGTGATTGCGTTTTGACTAAGAAAAGTGACTGCGTTTTGTTCAAAGATAGTTGCGTTTTGACTAAAGTCATTGCGTTTTGTCCATTGAAAACCCATGTTTTGAAACCTTAATTTCCCGAAAAAAAAGGTCGATCAAGAAAAGGTCGATCCGCGCATCAGGTGGTATTTGACCGAATTTGGGAATATATATTAATCACCGTTTAATCAAAACATCACATCAAGACAAACAAACTTCATGGACTAAATACGAGGACTTTGGACTTTAACTTGGACTTTGAAGGACAATCAATTCACAAACCAAAAAAAAAATAAAATACATAATTCAACAAACTTTAACAAACAATTCAATTTCACGGTTCTTCTCTCGATTTAGTAAATCCCAGCGAAGATGCTAAATTTCTCGGTTTAAATCTTTGACTTGTAAAATCCCATGGAAATTAATTACTTTCAATTAATCACAAATCCAATCAACACTTCATAACACTTAAGATCCTTCAATCATTTTTCACTTCATAATTCTTTAATCATTCATCATGACAACTCTAATTGTACTTCCACAACACGACAGTCAAATGCATAACTAACATCAAAATGGCAGCTGGATCAAGGGATCGTCCTACTAATGCTTGCAACAGGAGTTATGCACATTGGCGATTCACGGTTCTTACGATACATTGATACAAGACCAAATGGTGATGCATGACGAAAAGTGCATTCTTAAAAGGTCCTGACACCCAACGTTTTGTCATCTACACCGTTGTTCCTGCAATAGAGGATTCTCCAGCTGTTCCTTGAACTAACAAACAGTCGAGGACTGTTACGAATTATGACTCCTGAAAACAGAGCTCATTTTGAATCAGAAAATGAAGAGTTCATTGATATTGACTGAATTGGAGATGTAATTTACTCAACTGTGGATGCAGGTCAGGACAAATCTCACGATAATGTAGGAGCCATCGAAAGGCTTCAACAGGTGAATCACTCAATTATTCAAGATGTCAAGACAAATTAATTTGAGAGTCTTGGTCATTTCATCCTCTCACGATGGAGAAAACAATTGAGTTTTTACTATCACAAGATTCTACAATGATGAATGAATGATCAGATACAATTTGACAGTTGCTAAGATTGCAAGGTCAATGTTCAATTTCTTCAACAACTTCAACCAGACATGGTCTAAGATTTGTCACAAATTGTGAAGCAACAAACAAGTTGGAGAGTTTCCATTACCTAAGCTCTTTGACATTCAGATGAACATATACCAAAGGAAGTTAATGAACTCCGTGCTGAAACGATATGGCCAAGAATGCTAACCCTATATTAGCCATTGTTGCTACTGCTAAACACTTCAAGCCCTTATTCTCAATCATCATAACCTCACAAATTTATGCACCAACATCAAAGCTTCACTTCAACCAAATCTCATGCAACTACAAGATACGAAGGCAAGGATAGCCAAACCAATCCATCACACCATAGTGTCAGCTTATGAAGAAGAACAGTGTCCTGTACAAGCTCAGAAGGATAAGACATGCAGAAAAATTTGGCTCTCATTGCAAAGTATTCAAAGAAACTCTACAAACCTACCAACAACAACCTCAGAAACTCCTTCAATCAACAGAAACAGATGTGGATACTATTCCAATGGTACAAGAATGACAATCAGGACTGGACAGTTGGGAATCAGGGTGCAGTGTGAATGTTGTTTGGGGCTAGGGAAAACTGTACGGTCGGTTCCAGTAGTGCAAAGTCTGGATTACAGTGTTTAACTGCAAGGAATCTTGGTCATTATGCTTAAGGAATGCAGAAGCCAAAAGGGTTTAATTTTTTTTTTTTTGTTTTTTTTTAAAATTTTTTTTATTTTTTTTTTTTTTTTTTTTTTTTTTTTATTTTAATTTTTTTTTTTTGTTTTTTTTTTTTTTGTTTAATTTTAATTTTTGTGAGTAAATTTTATTTGGTGTTTTACGTCAGGGATTTTTTTTTTTTTTTTTTTTTTTTATTTAAATTGTTTTTTTTTTTTCGTTTTTTTTAATTTTTTTTTTTTTTTTTTTTTTTTTTGGTGTAATCCTTCTGTATCGCTACCAGGTATATTCCGTTTTTATTTTTTTTTTTGTTTTTTTTTTTTTTTTTTTTTTTTTTTTTTGTTTTTTTTTTTTTTTTTTTATTTATTTAAGTCTTTTTTATTTTTTTTTTTTTTTTTTGTTTTTTTTTTTTTTATTTTTATTTGTTTTTTTTTTTTTTAAACTTTTTTTTTTAAAGACTACCACGTATCAACAAGGAAAAGATGTGATGTGTAAACAAGCTTGGTAGGAAATGGTTTTGTTCACTTTCAAGCAGAAGCAATAATGCTGGCTAGCAGAACAAGGATGAAGAGATTGATGAATAAGAGTTGATAAGCAACATTTCAGTTACATGGCAATGATTCAGGATGGTTCCTAATGCCTAGACTCAGGCCAGACGCTGAGCCATTAGAAAGGTACAATACGATACTGATGATAATGTGTTTGCCAATGACATACAACATTTTGAGCAATCTGAATCCATCAGTAACACATGTGCAGTGGAACACATAACCATACATTGCAACATATACATTTAGGTCAACACTACGGTTTGACCAACCTGCTCAAGTCATGGTTGTCACATTTAAGTGGTGGAGTCTCAAGCCGAACTTATGCTACTTCAGTGACGAAGACAAAGGCTGCAGATTATAGACACATCAAATGGATTGAAGACTTGGTCACAAACACCATGTGGAGTCAAGTGCCGATTGTCTACGACAAACATGCACTCTAAGGCATCTCTCACTGGGGGCAAAAACGTCAACAATTCCATGGATTCGCAGTCAACAAGGAATCTGCTCGTGATGTCTACTCCAAAAACTGAATCATTAGAATTAAGAAGCTTACGATTGTCGAATGGCACAATTACAAACATTTGGAATGGATCACTGTTCATAGAGATGAAGACAAGCTGTACACATTCAAAGAAGGCGATTACAACAGGCTTCGCCTTCAAGACATCGAAGACATGCTGCTTCTTCTTGTTCAAGACAAGCTGACAAATCTCAATATTGAAAAACGTCTAGCTTTGGGTGTTTCACTACGAATGTTTACAAGAAGCATTGTCATCAGAAGGCGTGTTAAAGATCTTCAATTGGGCATCAAAAGTTACTAAAAGAAGCTCAACCTCACAAATCCGGATACGTACAGATCAGATCTCAAATGAAAGACACCATATACAATATACTTCAATCCTAAAGGTTTCATATATCATAATAAAGACAAGAAGAACAGATTGATGCGTATTGATGAACTCCACAAGTTTAGTGATGGTACACTCAACGATGTTCGATCTGCTCTTGATGACATTCTGAAGCGAATCCGGATGGAGTACTTGCCACAGACAGTCTGGAGAAATGTAGACAGGGAAAGAGCAGGAGCTATGATCCAGGCTATTGATCGACAACTCAGGAACAGAAGGTTAATGAGGAGCCTGGAAAAATTCATTGGTGGGAGACTGTACGGGGGAGACCTTCGGCTGCTGGAAAGGACCATATGATTTATCATATGATGTCCTCATCATAACAGGTCAAACCTAGTACATAATAAAAACTTATGAATTTGTATATATGTAGTGTAGACTTTATGGTAATAATAAGGAGTGCTCGAGTACAAAATTTTTAAAAATTCTTAGTAAATTCAAAAAATTTCAAATTATTATACTCAGCACGGTCTTATATACCCTCAAATATTGAGGGGGAGCATTAAAATGTTCCATATAGATATTGTGTAACATTTTATCCCCGAACGTTTAATCAATTAATATCCAAAATATCAAGGGATTAACATTTTGGATAAGGGGAGAAAATGTAATTAAACTGAACCTAACTTGTATTGAAATGTGATCATATAAATTAGACTCAATGCACTCTACACCTAGCATGTACTATGATTATCTTTTACTATATATATAAATATAAATAGATATATAAATATATATATATAACAAATAGGATAATATCAATGATAGTAGTATAGTAAACCGGAAGTATCGGTTTCTCACTTCGTTATCCACAAAGTTTAAAACCAGACCCGGGTCGTTCTTCCCGAAGAGGCGTGAATTTGAAAATCGAAAGTCGGTTTGAATATCAATGCTTGAATGGAAAATATATGGGGTTGAGTTTCTAAAACTACCAATAATATGCAAAAACTAATAAAAGGAAAACCCTTAAACAAAGCAATTTTTAAGAAAAACGTGGGGGAAACGGGGAATTAAACCTTAAAATACGGGAAAACATAAAAGGCAAAGATTACTAAATTCTACGGAAACATATAATAAGGCATAAGCTTGAAATCCTAAGTCTACTCGGGAAACATAAAATAAAGGCTATTTGGCTTAAACACAAAAACGAGAACGGAAATTATAAAGAACGAACGGACTAAAACCTAAATATGAAAAATTAATCATAAAGTGAATTTGTTTAATTTTAAATAAGCAATAATGACTAAAAAGAAAGAATAAAAAAACTAGACTGAAAAACGGAGTTGATTTGAGTTAAAAACGAGGCAGAAAGAAACGGGAATCAAATCCGTTCTTCGTAAAAATTGATTTTTTACAAAAATGCCCCTACGAAAGCACTAATTTTGTTTCCTTATAAAACTATGTGAATAAAAATAAAATTTAAAAAAAAGATTTATATTTTTCTGAATTTATTATTTTTTTTTTATGAATTTTTTAAGTTTTTACTCTAAATAAATTATAACAAATACTTAAACGTTTTATAAAATCTAAAAAAAAATACAAAAAATAGTAAAGTTTATGAACGAATCTAAGAAAAATGAGTTGGTTGACACAGCTTATCGCAATAAGCTGTTAAAAATCAAAACAGCTTATAAGCTTAATGGGGCCAAGAAGTGTTAAAAGATAAATAAACTCATACTCTACCGGATGAGCTAGTGTAGCACAACGATAGAGTGTGAGTGTGATATAAAGGTTTAGATGGGTTGAGGTCAGGGGTTCGAGCCCTGCTCACCCCTTACTTCCCCATCTTGCCTTTTCATTTATATTTTTTTTTCAAACTTATTAAACACATAAAGGAGAACATTTTTTTAAAACTACAACTATTTATGAATACTTATAAATAAGCCAAAAAAAACACAAATAAAACATACAGAATACTTATTATACACTAAGACTTAAATGGCTTAATCAGTTTGAATTAAAAGAGCAAATAAGCAAAATGAAAAAGGGAAGATAAGCTAAAACAGGTAGAGTCCTAATCCTAATAAGCATAGAAAACAAAAATAAGCTAAGGGAATAAGCTAAGCTAAGCAAAAATGACAGAATCACTTAAGGCCTTTTTAACTAAAAATGCTAAACTAAAGAACTAAATAAGCTCTAAACTAAAATAATTAAGCTAAAATAAGCCAAATCTAACCTAATAAGCAGAAATCAACCTAAGTTAAGCAATTGAAATAAGCCAAGAAGCTAAAACAGACAGATGAGCTTTTGGCTCAAACTGGTAACCCAACACCCCAACAGGCACTTTTCTAACTTATTTTTAAGCTAGATGATGTATCATTATGGCTTAGCAACTTATAGCTTTGAAAAGCTATTCCAATAAGCTACAATTATCAACATTAAAAAAACATTTTGAAATCACAATAAGCTAGAAAGAAGCTTGATGAAAAGGCCTGTTTACTCAGTGCATGCTGAGTTTGAAAATTTTTGAAAGGGCAACATAGCTTATTGCAGACTAAAAATAAGCCAGTAAAATAAGACTCAAATAAAAAATAAGCTTAAAAAGATAAAGTCTACTATAAAGGAGCTTATGCTCAGAATTTCAAAGCCCAAAACATACTCTAACTAATCTAAATTTTAAGTTGAAAACTCATGAAATCTGACCCATACTTAGACACATTAAACTGTTTTGACCCATAACTAAAAGTGACAGTTCCAAACCTTAAGACTTGGTTTCTAAGGCATAATTAGACCAAAACTAAATATGAAAAACATCTAACAACTTAACAACCAACTCTTAATTATAAGTAGTCTAAAGAACTTTTAAAAACCACAGATTTAAACATTGACTGGATTTGACCTAAGATTTGATTTTTAAACTTAAAAAAAACTTGTAAAAACTAACTTAAAGACTTAATTAAGGCTAAATGAAAGTGTTTTGAAAACCAAGGACATATCATACCCCTTTTTACCCGTTTTGTGGCCTTGACCCAAACACCACTTTATCTTTTTAAAAATTGATTTTTAAAACTAAATAAAGGGATTCAAAACAAGAACTCACAAAACCAGGCATTTAACATGTATATAAAGCAACAAGAACCAAATCTAAGCAGACTTTAAGCACTAAATAACTAGAACACAGTAAGAATTTTAAAGACAAATTATGCATAAAACTCAAATTTTCATTAACAGTAAAATTTTACAGAACTTGTAAATTAAAATGACAAAATATTAAAGATAATTAAAACATAAATTAAAACTAAACTATAACTACTCCTACATACTCTATCTCTGTCTTCTTTCTTCTTTATATAGGCTGCCCATTGTCATCAGCTGTGTGCTTGTTGTGTTTTCTTTGTGAGAGTGTTCAAAGCATGATCCTAGCCTTTGATTTGGAGTAGAGCCCAAGTAGTTTGATCACACCCGTTGGTGTCTTGTCGTTTTTGATGAGCCAATGAAGTATTATGGGATTGCCAAGCTGTCAAATTGAGGTGAGGTGAATGGGACAAGGTATTTTGGAGTGGAGTGAGTGGTATTGTCGTTTGTTGCAGGCCACAAACACACTCTATGCGTGTGTTTGGACATGGCGGGAAAATGGGGGGAAAGATGTACAGTGATTTTAACAGGTTTGAAGTTTGGTGAGATGGCAACATAGGTCCCTCAATGTGTAGTGTTTTGTTGCAAATTTGGTCCTTGTTATTTACATCGTTGGTCCCTGGAGTTAGGTTGTGGTTTGCATAGTTAGTCCCCAAGGACTAACAATGTTAGTCCTTGAAGGACTAACGGTGTAAGCATAAAAGGGTATGGACTTAACGGGGTTTTGATAGTTAAGTGGGGTTTGGGCCGGCTTGTGTAGTGGGCCGGGTATAAGGTTTTTTTTTTGGTTTTAAAGGTTTAATAAGGATTTAGTATATAAGTGGGCTGATCCGGGCCCACTAGGTGGGTACGGGTGGGCCCACTTTTGACAGTCTACGTTTTCGGGTTCGGTTTTCGATGCTCATTCCAAATCCACTTCCCGGGTTTGACTTTGACTTTTTCTTGACTTTGGCTTGGGTTGACTTTGGCTTCGATTTGGCGTTGTCTTTTCACGCTTTTCCGTTCCGTGCTTGTTTTTGTCCGTTTTTGCTTGATTTTTCGTCCTTTAGTGAATATCCGGTACCTGCACAGTACAAACACAAAAACAAGCATATTTATGGCATTTTATGTGCGTTTTTGGTCGTTTAGGGTCGATTTATTAGGTAAAAGGTATGTGTAATTAGACACATACCACTTGAAGATATCAAATTCCTTAGGATCCAATTTGTCTAATGTTCCATCGTCCTCTAATTCTCTTGCAGATTGTACAACTCATCCTATTCATTGTTGACTCTTGATGCACAAAGCACATAACGGGCAATCTCAAGCTGTTGTGTAATTTTGTGGAGAAATTTCTAGGTACTGTTCGTTTTGGAAATGATCAATTTGCTCCAATTCTTGGTTATGGAGATCTGAATCAAGGAAATATCATGATCAAACGGGTTTATTATGTCAAAGGCTTCAATCACAATCTTTTCTCGGTTGGTCAATTCTATGATGCTAATTTGGAGGTTGCTTTCAGGAAATCTACTTGTTTTGTGAGAGATCTTCAGGGAAACGATTTACTAACTGGTAATCGTGGATCTGATCTCTACACAATTTCTCTTCAAGAAACAACTTCATCAACTCTAATCTGTTTCATGGCAAAAGCTTCACCAACTCAAGCTGGTTATGGCATCGAAGACTTTCTCATCTTAACTTCGATTACATCACCTTACTCTCAAAGAAAGATATTGTGACAGGCTTACCTAAGTTGAAATATGTCAAGGATCAACTTTGTTCATCTTGTGAAATGAGTAAAGCAAAAAGAAGCTCATTTAAGTCAAAAGTTGTTCCAAGTTCCAAAGGAAGGCTGAATTTGCTTCACATGGACTTATGTGGTCCAATGCGGGTTACAAGCATAAATAGGAAGAAATATATTCTGGTGATTGTTGATGACTATTCAAGATACACTTGGACTCTTTTTCTACGATCCAAGGATGAAACACCAGAAGTTCTCAAAGACTTTCTCACGATGATTCAACGCAATCTTCAAGCTCAAGTTATTACTGTCCGTACTGACAGAGGCACAGAGTTCTTGAACAAGACACTCCATGCTTATTTCAAAGAAGAAGGCATTGAACATTAGACTTCCACTCCTCGAACACCTGAACAGAACGGTGTTGTCGAAAGACGGAACTGCACTCTTGTTGGCTGAAGCAGTTGCAACCGCATGCTATACTCAGAACCGATCAATCATCATATCGACTGATGGAAAGATGGCGTATCACATCATTAATGACAGGAAACCTTCAATAAAACATCTTCACATCTTTGGTTGCATTTGTTACATAACTAGAGATGGGGAAAATTTTAATGACAGGAAACTTCAGTAAAACATCTTCACATTTTTGGTTGCATTTATTACATCAACTTAGAAATGGGGAAAATCTGGATAAGATGAAAGAAAAGGGGATCCATGTGTCTGGTGGGATATATTACTCAGTCGACGGGGATATCGTGTTATATTACAAGAGAACACGCTTAATAGTTGAGTCAATTCATATCAAGTTTGATGAAAATCAAAAGACATGAGGTCTGATCACAAAGTTTAGACCTCGCACCCACATCGACAAGAGATGTTGTTGAAAATGTCCACTTCTGGCTCGTTCTCAAGGACAAAAGGGCATCAGATTATGAAAACTCTGACCCGGTGACCCAAGACATAATGTTGGTTCTGCAGCCAAAAAAGACTGATTGTTAACAACAGGGTTGAATTTCTCCTTCAGTCCTTTACTTGATGATATTACAATCCCAGCTCAAATATGTAAGACAACAACAATGATAAGCCCGAATGCATCGTTTCAAGAAGATGAATTTTATCTATCCTTTTGGTATCAACAGGTAAAAGAAAACTGGTAAGTCTTCCTTACGCAAAAATTGATTATACCGTATGTGCATTCTTTTTCAACGAACAAAGTCATTGATTACGATGGTCCAGAGTTCATCCATTTGAACAAGTTTATGGAAATCCAAACCATGCAGTTCAAAACAAGACGACCGCTTGCCACAGATCTGAAATGTGTAAATTCGTGCTCGCGTTGAGTATTGTTGAACCGAAGAAACAATTTAAGAGGCAAACGGCTAATTCTGCATGATCGAAGCAATGCAGGATGAACTTCATCAGTTCGACAAACTAAAAGTCTGGGAACTAGTCGACAAACCATTTGGCAAGATGATTATAAAGCTAAAGTGCGTCTATGGAAGAACAAGAGGATGAAGTCAGACTGTTATTCGCAAACAAAAGGCACGTCTTGTTGGCTAAAGGTTATGCTCAGGAAGAGGGTATTGATTTCGAAGAATCATTTGCACCAGTTGCTCGCTTGGAGGCAGTTCGGATTTTCGTTGCCCACGCAGCACACAAGTCTTTTCCAATCTATTAGATGGACGTGAAAATGGCATTTCTTAATGGTCCACTGAAGGAGGAGGTTTATGTTGCTCAGCCAGAAGGGTTCGTTGATCCAGATCATCCAGAAAAAGTCTACCTTCTGAGGAAAGCTTTGTATGGATTAAAGCAAGCTCCAAGAGCCTGGTATGATGAACTTTCCAACTTCCTGATGTCCAAAGGCTTTACTAAAGGTACAATTGACCCAACTTTATTCAAGATAAAATACGGGGAGGATATTTTACTTGTGTAGATTTACGTTGATGACATAATTTTTGGGTCTACAAACCCTAAATATTCAAAAAGATTTGAAAAGTTAATGCACAATAGATTTGAAATGTCCTTAATGGGGGAGATGAAATTCTTTTTAGGACTTCAGATCCACCAGTCCCCAAAAGGTATTTTTATCAATCAGGCCAAGTACGCTTTAGAAATTCTGAAAAAGCATAATATGGACAATTGTCACTCCATTGGTACACCATTGGCTACAAAACCCAAAAGATGTAGCTATTGAGTGGAGAACCATAGACCAATATGATTAACGTAGTAAAATCGGGTCACTCATGGTTCTTGAAATATAGTAGACCAGACGTCGTGCATGCAGTATGTATTGTGGCACGTTATCAAGCTCGTCCAACACAAAGCACCTCATGGAGGTTTAAAGATATTTAATATCTAAGGGTACCATTAACATGGGACTCTGGTATCCGAAGGATTCTGGCTTTGAACTAACATCTTTTTCAAATGCTGACCATGCCGGATGCATTGATACTACGGAAAGCACTTCTGGAAGGGGGGATTACATTTCCTTGGTGTTAAGCTTGTAAGTTGGATGTAAAGAACAAAACTGCAATTGCAATGTCTTCCAGCAGAGGCAGAGTATGTTGGAGTTATCTGCAAGTTTGATCTGTTTAAGTAATGTGGATAAGGACACATCTTAAGGATTATGGATTCAACTACAACAAAATACCATAGTACTGCAACTATCAGTCAGGCCATAGCAAATATCATGCAAACCGTCAGCATTCGCGTACAATGCACATCCATACTCGGTTTCATTCATAAGGGAACAGGTTGAAAATTGTATAATTGAATTATATTTTGTAAGAACTGAAATACTAATAGCTGACATGTTTAACGAAAGCCCATTCCTGGATCGGTTTACATATCTTGTCAGAAGGATTTGTTATGTGATGTTTGACTCATAGTGATCTGGGAGGTTCTGAAATTGCAGTACTGCTTGATTCATCATCAAAACATCACCATGTAAATATTTTTGATGGAAAGCAAAATATACAAAAATATAACTTCAATAAAGAAAATTACAAATCAGAAAAACATAAAAATTTCCAAAAAGATTTCTTCTCGGACATGTATCTTGGAATCAATAACATTTGACTGTGCTCAGAAATGTTCGATTAACATTGACACGGGTGTGTAAATAAAGTTCGAGCGAGAGTTGCAAATAGTTTCAAAACATGTCATTTCTAATTTTCTAAATGGCTTATGTGCAAATATCAGTACATAACCTGGACTTCAAATAAAGGAAGGGTTATAACTTATCCTCACAAAGAGAAAATTAACGTTTCTCGGTCTTGAGCTATTCTTACAAGACGTTCAATGTTTTAGCTCAAGAAAAAGGATAGTGTGCATATCAGTGCGCTTACCCTTAGCATTGAAGAGAAGGTCTCCTAACATTTGGTTTTTCAAAAACATGAACAAAATTTTTCAAGAATTTCTCGATGACAATTCATAATCTTTCAAAATTGTGTGTTCAACACTCCAACCCTCACAATGTTTTCAAAAGACAACAATTTTTCAATTGGTCCTATTTTAGAGGGGGAGTTTTTCGAAAAACAAAGTTTTAATGTTTTTGGATACATCAACAACGACAATTCTTATGTATTCAAAACATTATCAAAATGTTCCAAACCATTCATGTTGATAATATTTTCTCCCACATAATTTTCAAGACATATTTTAATCACAAGGTATTTCAAAAACTAAGTGTTTATTATTTAAAATAAGGGGAGAAAATGTAATTAAAATATGATCTAATCGACTCAATGTGCTGAACAGTAAGAAAAGGTTTTATGGTTTGATCTTACACCCAACAGCATCTTAATTTCACGACGATTCTGAGGTCATAAGGTGGTTAGGTTAGGAATCAATCCTATGATCCAACCAGAACCGGAGGATCTACCTAAGGATAATCCAAAGTTAGAAATAGCAGTCCTTAGGTATGATTGGAGATGAATGTATACGGGAATAATGCCGACTAAGATTGAGCTAACACTGGAACAATCACAACAAGGTGTTAGTAATGACGTCTTGGTAAGCATTGAAGGCGTTGAAGAATGAAAAAGAAATGTATGGATAAAGGGTCTAAAGAAAGAAGCCCTCCACACAACTTAAGGTAGAAACCGGGTCAATACATATGCTGTCAGAATCACATGTTGATTGCTGACATAGAAAAAGTCATCAGGGAACGGTGATGAATGCACAAACTTCCCAGCATTTTGGGTTTCTATCAACGGTAACTTGTATAATTTGTCACGGTGTTACATCGTTATCTTTGACATATATTCCGAGATCGTTGATTTCGAATAGGTGGCAAGCTGCTCAAGCCTCGAGAACTAAAACCAAATGCACTAATCGAGTTTAGAGCAAGAAAATCAATAAAAATCTCGTTAGGACACATTCCATTTCAAACACTTGTTGAACTTCATCAAGTTCACAAGCTGTTAACATAGAGTCCTACGCATTATCATTGTGATATTTGACTGCAGTTAATCGAAGTGATACTTATGTATTAACAAGATGAGATGGAAATACTAGTGCTTGAGTCAACATCAAACAAGCTCTTGGTAGGTGACTTGCGAGATTCTATATGAATCAAACTTGTGACAACTGGATATCGATTTGGTCCAGTAAATGAATTAACGGTTGATGAATTTTGATAAAAGCTTAAAACTCCCGATGTGTTACAAAAATGCTTTTACAAGTAATATGTGGATTGATTTTCAAATAAATTTTCTCGATTATCACTAACATAAACCTGCAGGTTAAAACGGTGGTGACAGTATCCCAATAAACCAAAGTCGATTCATTACCACATATTCATGCTCATTCTACAAAGATAATTTATCATGAAAGCTCAAGATTTAAAGACAAAGACTTTCGCTAACTCTAATTTGAAGCTTTCAAGATGAGGCATAGTATAAGAATGTTGGTCAAAGACTCAAGATCGCAAGATGGCATAGACGATAAAGACAATGACGAAGGCTCAAAGTCAAGATCGCAAAGCATGAAGGAACAAGCCTATAACAAATAACAAAGAGAAAGACCAAGACCACAAGAGCTTAACGACAAAAGCAATCTCATGATCTCATGAAGGAGTGTCATCAATGAACTCACTTCAAGGGAGATTGTTAGCCTCAAAATATTGAGTCGAACATGAAGATCGTTCATTATGAATGTTAGTCTCGGTCAATCAATTAGTTAACGTTGTAATAGGAAAGTATCGGGAATCGGGCTCGATAGTTAATCTAATATTGTATATGTTTCAGGTTTAATCCCAAGCAAAACCCGAGCCCGGGTCCTAGTCAAATATCCCGAACGTCACTTAATGTGTCAGGGTATATAAGTAACTTTTCCTCCTAGGAAAAGTTAGTTGATTTCATAATAAACATTTCACTTTTCTATTTTTTTCTCCCATCTCACTCTCTCTCTCTCTTCTTTCTCTCTCTAGGAAATCATCTCACTCTTTTTCTATATTTCTTGATCTAGATCCGTGTATGATATGAAGTGTATGTGTTAAAGGGATCCTATATTCTTCATCCTTGAGCAATGCCTTGTGAGTCTCAATTGGAGTGCTTGTTGTCTTCATTGTGACAAATTCAAACTTCTTCAATAGTACCATAGAAAAAGGCACTCTTCACATCCATCTGGTACACAATAAACCCCATAAATTATGCATAGGCAAAAAATAACCTAATTGCTTCTATCCTAGCAACAGGAGCAAAAACCTCATCATAATCAATTCTCTTCTTCTTGGGTGTAACCGTTGTGCAACCAGTCTTGCCTTGTTTCTAACTACTATCCCTCTCTC
>BQNB010045531.1:3620-21120 GCA_026074375.1 Tanacetum coccineum
ACAGCATGAAGATGTGAAACCTTTGGATTGACTTGGTATCTAGCACAGGCACACACTGCAAACATGATGTCAGGTCTTGAAGATGTAAGATACATCAATGAACCAATCATTGACCTATACATATGAACATCCACTTCTTCACCATCTTCATCCTTGAGCAAAGGCTTTTGAGTTTCCATTGGTGTGCTTGCAGTCTTGACTTCTGTAAACCCAAATTTCTTTAAAATTTCACCAACATATTTATCTTGACTAATAAATATGCCATCCTTCTTCTGCTGCACTTGTAATCCTAAGAAGAATGTAAGTTCTCTCATAGAACTCATTTGAAATTTCTCATGCATCAACTTCTCAAATGCAATGCATAACTTCTTATTTGTTAGACCAAAGATCATATCATCCACATAAACTTGGACCAGCAAAATATCACCTTTGTACCTTTTGATGAATAAGGTTTTGTCAATTTTCCCTCTTTGAAACTCATTGTCCAACAGATATGTTGACAAGGTTTCATACCAAGCTCTAGGAGCTTGATGTAGTCCATATAGTGCTTTTTCAACCTTATATACTCTATCAGGAAAGTCTGGATCTTCAAATCTTGGTGGTTGACATACATACACCTCTTCTTCAATCTTCCCATAGAGAAAAGCACTTTTTACATCCATTTGATACACCACAAAATCTTTAAATGAAGCATAAGCTAAAAATAGCCTTATAGCTTCAATTCTTGCAACAGGGGCAAAGACTTCATCATAGTCAATCCCTTCTTCTTGTGTGTACCCTTGAGCAACCAATCTTGCTTTATTTCTTATCACAATTCCCCTTTCATCCTTTTTATTCTTGAAAACCCATTTAGTGCCTATAGCCCTTTTTCTATTTGGTAAATCCACCAAAGTCCAAACTTCTTGTAACTTGAATTGTAGAATCTCTTTCGACATAGCCTCTATCTAGCTTGGATCCTTCAGTGCATGAATTACCTTTTTGGGTTCTTCTTGTGATAAAAAGTAAGCAAACAAGCCGTTTTGAAGGTCTTTATGGTTTGTTCTTTGTTGAATAGTACTAACAAACCCATGCTCCTCCAAATTCTTTGACATGTTTCTTGTTTGTGTAGCTGATTGCAAATCTCTAATCACTTGATTGAGAGGATGATCTTTATGAATTCTTATAGTTGGAATAGGACTGACTTGGATTGTTGTATCCAAATTATTCATGTTAGCCTCTGCACCAACATCTTCCTTATCTATTGAGAGGTCAAATATGCTTATATCTTCCAAAGCAGGCATATTTAGATCATCTAGAAGCTCAATGCTTATTTTTCCACCAACAGCATTAACTTCATTTGTGCTAGCGGCATTAACATTGTTAGTGCTGTTAACATTAACATCCTTCTCTTGATCAATACTTTTACTATCTTTTCTTAGATCTTCATCAACCTTCTTTTCATCATCACTTGAAGGTTTGGATCCTTCATCTTGAGAACTCTTTAGATCTTGGGAAAATGGTGGATTAGCAGGCCATAATAGTAGCAAAATGTAATCTTTAACAGGTTATGTCTCCTTTCTAGCTTTACATGTATTATCATTTGCTTTTGTACCTGCAAAACCATTAGACTGTGTACCTGCAACAATTGGCTCATAATTCATTGTTCTGTTAGTGCATCAATATCAAATAGCCAATCTGGTCCACTACCTTCAACATTAGGTGTATTCTCACTAAACCTAATATGCAAGATTTCTTCCACTATCCTTGTCTACCTAATGAATACTCTAAAGGTTTACTATTCAAAGAGTAGCCATTTAAAAAAACCTCATCAGCCTTAACTTCAAATTTTTTCCTAAGTGATCTATGGTTATTAAGAATGGACAAACACCAAAATGGTCTCATAAACTTAAAGTTGGTGTTTCACCATGAAAAGTTCATAGGGTCATTGTTAGGAGCCAACTACTAATACGTCTATTGCACATAGCAAGCAGTATTAACTGCTTCTGCCCAAAAAGTAGTTGGCAACTTAGAATCAGCTAGCATGGTCCTAGCAGCCTCAATTAGTGTCCTATTTCTCCTCTCAGCAACTCCATTTTGTTGAGGAGTTCTAGCTACACTATATTGTCTCAAAATACCCTTCTTTTCACAAAACTGATTCATTTCTCTATTCTTGAACTCAGTCCCATTATCACATCTAATCACCTTAACCTTGTGATCTATTAGATTTTCTATCCCAGTTATAAAGGACTTAAGAATGCCACTGGTCTCATCCTTAGTAGCTAGAAAGAAAACCCATGTAATCCTACTATAATCATCTGTGACAACTAGGAAATACATTTTCTTCATAAGGCTTTTTACAAATGTTGGACCAAACAAGTCCATATGCAGCAAATATAAAGGAAGACTGATTGAGTTCTCTGTTTTGGACTTACAAGAGGCTCTATGCTGCTTTCCCTTTTGACAAGCAACACAGGTTTGATCATTTTCAAAAATTTTAGAAGGTAAACCTCTTACAAGATTTCCCTTAACCAATTTATTCATGGTTTTAAACTTTAAGTTTCCTAGCCTTCTATGCCAAAGTTTAGATTCATCAGATGTGGCTTTTGCAAAAAGGAAAGTTAAACCTCTTTTAGGAACAATGTTCTTTAAATCAACATTATACATATTGTTCTTTCTAGGAACTCTAAGTAAAACTTGACTTTCATCAATTAACTTAAAGTTTGGAGATAAAACAATACATTCAGTTTCATTAAAAAGAACACTATTCTTTTTATCACACATTTGTGAGAGACTAAAGAGATTAAACTTTAACTCTCTCACAAAATACACATTTTCAAAATCTAGATTACCCGTTTTAATTATACCTTTTCTTGTGATTTTCCCTCCTTTGGGGTTCCCTCCAAAAGCAACATATCCTCTATCTATTTCTTCATAGTCTATAAGATATGACATGTTCCCTGTCATGTGCCTTGAGCATCCACTATCAATCACTCATTATCCTGTAAATCCATTTTGGATTGCCCAGCACAGTGGATAAGAAATCATTCTTTTGGGGACCCCAGCCATTAACTGACTGAACTGCTTGTCATCAATATAATCAAACTTCCTTTAGGGTGATTGATGCATTTTGTTGTTTAGAAACATGTCTAAAACTTAGCCTTTGGTTTCCAAACCCAACAAGCTGAGGCCTTAACAGCATTAACATTATTTCCCTTTACAGCATTAACTACTGCTTTTGGCCTAGCAGCATTAACTACTACGTTTGACCTAGCAGCATTAACATTTTTATCCTTAATAGTATTAACACTCTGATTAAAATTATTGTTTTTATATGTTGTATTCTTGTGAATAGGCCCTTTATCAGTTGAATGTGTTGTTTTAGAAAGATATGGCATTGGTCTACCAGCATTCATTGTTGTTTTTGAGTGAGCAGTATTAACTTGTCTAGCAATATTAACTGATACTGCTATTTTTGAAATATTTTGTCTAGCAATATTAATAGATACTAAGCTAGACTTCATTAGTACTGCTCTTGGAACCATGTTCTTTTTAGGCCAGGGGTGAGTCTTTTTGGAAAAATTCTGATGATTCACCCATTGTTCCAAACAGGTTTTACCACCCTTTGATAATTACAATCAACTTGCAAGTGATCAAAACTTCCACACACGTAACAAGCTTTGTTAAACATCTTAAAATTACTTCCTAGTCTCTGAAAATCATATTAATTCCAGTTTTTCTTTGATTTTCCCTCCCTATGAAGTGAGTGTTTGCCTATTGTGCTCAACTTGATTAGTAGTTTTCCTAATTAGTATTTGGTTGTTTTTTTACTTGATAAGACTATCCTAACAAAACTAGGCTTAGCTATTTTCTTTTCAGTCTTAGTTTGAGACACATTTTCTTCCTCACTATCTGACACCAAATCCTCAATAGTTGGAGCACCATTATTCTTCCTAACTACTTTAGGCTTTACTTCACTAGCCTTAGCTTCACTATTCTTAACTACAGGCTTAATAACTACAGGCTCATTTATAAACTCTTCTAATCCAGTAAATGACAGGTCAGGTTTTAGAGGCATGAAATTTCTTATTAGGGGGGGTGGAACTGCATTATAGCCTAAACCTTTCTTGCAGAACTCTAAGTAAAACTTGACTTTCATCAATTAACTTAAAGTTTAGAGATAAAACAATACATCCAGTGTCATTAAAAAGCACACTATTATTTTTATCACACATTTGTAAGACACTAAAGAGATTAAACTTTAACTCTCTCATAAAATACACATTTTTAAAATCTAGATTACCAATTTTAATGGTATATTTTCTTGTGATTTTCCCTCCTTTGGGGTTCCCTCCAAAAGCAACATATCCTCCATCTATTTCTTCATAGTCTGTAAGATAGGACATGTTCCCTGTCATGTGCCTTGAGCATCCACTATTAATCACTCCTTTATCCTGTAAATCCATTTGTGGATTGCCCTCAGAATCAGAACTTGAAGATGAGTAGGCCATGAGTGCATAATTTGTTGGTCCTTCCTCTGCATGATCACTTTAGTCATAACCACCAAGACCATCACATGAGATCAAAGCATTGGAAGTAGTTGTCTCCACTAGCACACTTCTTCTTGAGCTTTCCATGTTCCTGTTGTCTTGGTTTCTTGGAACTCTGCACTCTCTGGCAAAATGTCTCCTCTTGTGGCAGTTGTAGCACTCCACCTTGGACTTATCAAACCCAATGGTCTCATTACCATTAATAGTCACCTTCCTTCCAGTGTTCTTCAAGAACCTTCTTGCCCGCATAGTTAACATGGCCATCTGCCATCTCAAATCCATCTCTTTCAAGTTATCTAGATGGAGTTGTTGTAAGTCCTCATTTGCAAGTTGAGAACTACTTGGTTGACTAGCAAAGAATGCACATATCACAACATCACTCAAGTTATCAACATTTATTAGATTAGCAGCATTAGCTTGAGTGCTGGCAGCAGAAACTCCATGAGCAGTATTAACTGCTTCATTAGTGCTGCCAGAGTTGTTAGAGGACACAAAAGCCATGTTTTATGTGCTTGTACTTGATCTTGATGTCCCTTTGACTTCTGGTTCATATACTTTGAGATTGTTGTAGAGATCATCCATGCTCATTGTCTCTAATTCAGGCTTATTCCTCCACACAACAGCATGTGTGTTCCATTCTGGTGACAAACTTCTCAACAGCTTCTGATTCACATCTTCTTGTGAAAGTTTTTCACCCAAAATCTCCAGCTGACTCACAAGCTTCTAAAGCCTATCAAAAGTTTGATCAAGGGTTTCTGAGCTAGGAGCAGTGAAGTTTTCATACTGCTGTTTCAAGAGGTTTCTTTGAGTTTTCTTTGTAGCAGCATTCCCACCAAACCTCTTTTTAATAGCTTCCAGTAATAACTTAGCATCCTTGATGGAGTTGAATTTTAACTGATGTTCATTAGGTATTCCTATCATCAAGGTGCTTCTGGCCTTCACTTCTAACCTCTTCTGAGCCTTTTCTTCAGCAGTTGTAGGAGGTATTATTTTCTCAACACCTTCCACAACTGTTGTTTTTGGTGCAGTGTTTCCATTCTCTATGACTTCCCATAGAGCATAGTCAATCATCTGGATGTACTGTTCTATTCTCATCCTCCATAACTCAAACTCACCAGGTTTGAGCATTGGAACCTTGGATGCAACCACCATATGTGCAGATTCTGAATCTATATCTTCTAGCAGAGAGATCTTGTGTATTCAAACAGGTTCTTCTAGATCACAGCTTCTCAACAAGCTCTGATACCACTTGTTGTCCTAGGATTTAGGATACCTCTTGTTGGATCCCACTTCAATAGATCGAATTCCTTAAGCTTGTTTAAGGTTTAGTTATGTTAGATAAATCTAACACAACTATAGTAGAAACTTTATGTGAATGTATTAAAGATTATGCGAAATCTAATCTTTAATATTAGAAGAATTCTTAATGAAACACTCACATAAGACAATATAATTCAACAATAAAAGCTCCAATATTATTATTACAAATAATACGAATACTCTCCTAGTATTAGGGTTACAAAACCTTGAAGCTATAACGATATCAAAAACAAAAGATTTCTAGATGGCTAACTCTATGCCCTATGACCTCCTTTTATACACCAAGGAGTCATAGTCGATTTACAATATATTCCTAAGATATAGAATATTCTCTATGATCTATTCTATAAATAACTAATACTTATTACGTAAGTAATCTTGATCTCCAATCAATCTTTATCCTTTCTTCTGTCTTTATCCATTCTCTTCTGACAGTAGAAACTCTTTTAGCACTCTTAATCTTTGAGCAGTTGTAACTTTTGTACTAGCAGCATTAACTTAGTACCAGCAGTAGTAACTTATACACCAGCAACATTAACTTAGCAGCGGTAACTTCAAGAAGGCTTTTAATCCCAACACTGTGGAGATACTTCAGGGATTGATGGTTATTGCCCCTGAGCTCCCGATTATTGATATGGCTGAGTTAGTGAGGTTACAGATCTGTATGAAGGTTGATGATACATGGGCTTGGGTAGTGATTAAACGTCAAACGCGTGTCGTAATAATATATAGTATATCCCGTTAGATAAGAAAATTACTTTAGGAAAAGTAATAGTCTATCTTCCGAGTGTCGTATCCACGGCGAGAGATGAATTGAAATCCATGTAGGTATTTTGCACGGTGCTCGAATATCAAATATTTTTGTTTTTGTTTTAAAGCTAATTAATTTGAATAAAAAACTAGATTAGACTAATTATCAAGCAAGCTAATAAAATAAAAGATATATAAAGAAAAATATGTTTGTCAAGTAAAAGTGATTAGATTCTTAAGTGTGAAATTTTCGATCTTAATGATGAACTAATTTCCGTCTAATAAATCGAATCCTCAAAACGTTGGCTTAATATTGAAAACGACTTTTTATCGAGAAATTAATTACTAATTTAATGCCTACTTAATCTTACGGTTTTTGCCCGTTCGACTAAATAAAACACTAAAGTAAATAATTTTTATAAATTATTAATCACTAGTCACTTATTAAATTTCACACTTAATTCACTATTTACCAACTTACTTAACAAGCATATAACAAAACTACTCGCTAATAATCATAACTATGCTATAAGCAACAAGTAAAGCAATAATAATAAAAACTAAACTAAGCATGACAATAAGCATAAAAATAAATAAATAAAAAGATAAAAAGAAAGGATTAGAAATCACCAAATGAGAAGACTATGATAAAATGGATCTCGTTATAAATTACAATCAATACCAATACCCAAGTCGACAAGCTCATATATCCATATCCTCCTTGGTAGCTCCATAACCACAACGCAATCACCAAATACTTACCCACTGATCTATACTAATTAGTAACAACATAAAGAGTTTATCTGAGCTTTAACAAAATGAGAACTAAGGCTTTAACAAAATATGCAGTCTAAAGTAATGATAATTTGATTAATACAAAACTTGAAATGTAACGTTTTAAACTAAATCTGCAACACCACTATCAACTCTAGACTATACTATAATTAAAACTAAATGCATAAATGATGAAAAGAGTATTGGCGCTAAAGCAAAGTGCATAACCGTTTTGGAATTAAAAAAAATCAAGGGCTGCAATATGTAAACTAAACGTTGACAAAATTTCATACCATATCAGATAGAAAGAAAAGTAAACTAATGAAAACTAGTTACTGAATATTAAAATGACAAGTGAATTTGGGATGTGGTCTTGGTCCCACCCCGAAGATGGGGATGTCGGCTCCTCTCTATATACTAATCTACTCTCGAGAAGGAAAGAAATAAAACGATATATATCAAGATAAGATAGATTCGAGCTGCTATCTTTTTTTCCTACTATCTGTTGCTAAAAATAAAGAAAGAAAAGATAAGAGCTCTTTAATCTGTTCGAAACATCAAACCAAGACTATCACGAAATCATTAACACAACATCAAACGATCGATCGGATCATAAACAACCATCAATACGATATCGTACTTTCATAATAGATCAAACCCGATTCATCAAACGATAAACCCAAACTGTTACATAAGAGAATTAACTATCTAAACTACCTACTCCTAATCTACGAGTTGAAAAAAAAGAAAAAAAGATAAGATATGGAAAGATAATGCCATCTCCTCCCCTATCTGCGTATTTATCAAGCCATATAACAAGTGATGGGCTTTTTCATCTTAACTTCATTTTGCTGGGCCTAACTTCTCTTAATAAGTCTTGGGTCGGGTTTCTTTTGTTATAGCATTGGGCTAGACCAGGCTGGATCATTATCAAAATATCAAGAGTTAATTAACTTAGGCTTTAATAAGTATGGGTCGGTCCGACCTATATAATTGGTGTCGGGCCGGCCCAATAAGAGATGAAGGCACCGTCAGACTCGAATTCTCGCGTTCTTTTCATTCCCGTGCTCGGTTTGGTCTGCTTTGCCTTTGTTTTTGTCCTTCTTATTGAATATTCGTACATGCAAGACACAAATCACAAAATACACATATACAATGCATTTTTATGTCATTTTCGTTCATTATTGGTCTTTTTAGCTCATTTTATTAGGTAAAAGGTATGTGTAATTAAGCACATACCAGGTAGCCCTAGGACCAGAGAGGCAGCTCGATGCGACGGTTGGTGCCCCTAGAGTAGCTTAGGATGCTCTTGCTGTTGACGAGGGTGTCCAGGCTGTTCCGGCACCCGTGCAGGCACCTCAGCAGCCACCACCACCACCACCCCAGCTGTTGCCAGGACTGCCACAGATGATGGCTAGATTAGAGGAGGACGTACACGAGATTCGGGGGGCATTAGCTAAGCAGCGTGAGGTGATTGGTGCTATGGCCAGGGATTTCTCGAGATACACCGTATGGGCCGCCAATAGGATTGCACAGCTATTAGATTCTGCCCGAGTTACCTACACTCCGTACTCTGAGACCCGAATTCCATACCAGAGGCGCGTGAGACGCAGGACTGACGGTTCTAACACCTCCACAACACAGCAGGACCAGTAGTAGCCTGACCAATGATCCTCCTATCCTTATCTTTTTGTTTATATTTGTACATTTATTCATATCGTGATGTATCTAACTATTAAACAGGTTCTCATATTTTTGCATATATATCATGATGTGACATTTTGACTTGTTTGTGTATGATAGAATTAAGCATGTCAGTAAGTTTAACACCATAGCTCGTGAGTACATTTCAGATAAAAGCACCATATCCAAACAAGAACTATAGAATTGAGAAAAGAGATGATTTCAAATGTGAGAAGCTGAAGAAAAGTCTAACTTAAAGACTTCGCTGTAAACAAAAGTGCTTCCTGGGAGACAACCCGGATTGTTATTTAATTTTATCGAGTCTGTCTTTCCCAAACATCAATACGACGTATCCGCTCCATACCATACGGCGTATTGATTGTCTGGACGTTATCAGTCTTTACTTTTTATGCACTTTAAAAACATTATTGTCAGTTCTGTCAATACGGCGTATTCATGCACATGATATGGCGTATTCACCAAAACTGACCCATATTTAGTTTGTTTAGTTTAAATTAAATTAACCGTAGGTACCAAGATAGGAATACACGTTTTTTCCTATATTTTATACAGGACCTTGGAAGCAAAGAAATATCAACGAATATTGGTGGAGAATTTACAAATATGGAGATCTTGAAGTGTTGGAGTCTTGAAACTTCAAGGCGGATGTTCAACACAATCTTGCTCAATAAACTCAACATGGAGAATCTACCGAGTAAATATCAAGGGAGTTTCTCATTCTGATTCTTTTTAATTCCCGTATTTAATGTTTTATCTATACAACGAGGACGTTGTATAATTCAAGTGGGGGGATATAATTAGAATGTTTACTTGTCCTAATTTTCACACTAAAATGCTTAAATTATGGTCAAATTTTAAAAAAATTTCAAGCATAGTTTTGTGAAATGACTTGATACATAACCCGCACACAATAACCCTTGTTAGATATTGTGAGGATTTAACCTTATCCGTTTCCAAATGTTTACCCAAATTCCACAAAAATATGAGTGTGTCGGTGATGTTGTAGACTTTAGAACTTGGCTTGGTATATCTATTCGAGACCGCAATAATGAGTACTATGGATTTAGATGGAGTAACTTGTTTAAATTGGTAAATTTTAGGATTACACCCAAATCGCCTTTACATGTTGCTTATTAACTAACTACACTGGTTAGTTAACCCCCATATAAACCCTTTGTTTACTCTCACTTTAAGAGTAAGATACCCCTAGAACAACCCGTAGAGCCAATCCTTTAGGAACTACACCAATTATTTGTTTCGTTACACCTTTACACCTTAGCCTACCCTGTTAGATTAAGTTTATTTTAAAGTTGCTAGTTTCTTAAAGTGTAAAGTTTGTATTTCCCGAGTCTTGTGTCTATTTTGGTACGGTTGGAAGAAATTTGCACATTGCAAATGGGAATGTATATTATAGTCAAAACTCATGTATTTTTACTACCATCGCAATTAATGGTACGTCTGAAGAATGAAGGAATTATCGAAGGAATTATCCGGAATTATTATGATCGTGAAGATGGTGAAACTACACCGAGTTTTGTAGTATAGTGTTAGCAAAAAAATCAAAAAAATTAGAAAAATTCACAACAAAAAAGAGAAGGAAAAGTTTGAAGATAATCGTTTCGCAACTACCAAAGGAATTACACGAAGGATCGATTATTCATTGAGACAAATCAACGATGTAGAGTATTGTATAAAGTGGAAGATATCGCCACTTGCCTTGTAAAGTATGTAAAGTATGTGATGTTTGGGAAGTTGACCGTTACGGGAACGCCAACTTAGGTTGTTGTTTTTTATCTATGATCAAGACTTTGTAAATAGTTGTGTCTTTATCATGGTAATGGTCGGGAAAAAGTGTCTAGCAACTTGTATTTTAGACTTAATCTATTTGTTTCGTAATTTTTATTTAACAACATTTTATTTCCCTTTCCTAATCATTAACCATGGGTTTTACGCGAATGAGGATGTGATCGAGCGTGCATGTCTATTCCGTCGTTACGACCATGTATGCATGTCACAGCTGCCTTGTTGGTTTATTACTATTGGTGAAAGTTAGAAGATCCATACCCTATATTACTCTACTATTCCTACTCTTTAGCTTATTCGAGGTGGGAGTGAGCAGTCACATGTGTCTATCCCGTCGTTACGGGTGTGTATGTGTGGTCTTTGTCGCCCTCTTGAAATATTGGTATCGAAAAAGATTAGTTAGAGTAATCAACCCTAAGCCTTCTCATATAAACCCATATTTACCTTTATAAACTTGTTACTCCTTAGCTTTAGCGATGGAGATGTGTATCCTTGCCAATCTTATGATAGAATACTCGTCACGACCGAGCAATTGAGCGAATTAGTTACATGTTACCACATAGATTAGTTGAGTGATTTCATCTTCCTATTTCGTGAGGTGTTTGGTTGTGTACTTGTAATAAATCAAATAAATGCTTTAACAGAAAATATCTTTAGGGATACATTTGTATAAATTTCTAAAGGCTACTTGAGGACAAGTAAGATTCAAGTGGGGGATATTTGATGACATCAAATAATGTCTATTTTATAGCATCATTTATCCCATGTATTTAACCTATTTTATATAATTATTGCAAAGAATTGTTACTTAATTGTTTATATTTGAGAATTGCAGTAATTACGAAGTACTTAAGGAAACAAGCTCAATACGCCGTATCCAGATAAGACCAATACGTCGTATTCAAGATATAGTATGTGAATATTCTGAAAGATATCAAACGTGGTCCCTACTCCAAGAAACTCCAATACGCCGTATCCAACCCCTAGGATACGCCGTATCGAACCGACTTCCAGACCCTATAAATAGAATACGCAAAAACGAGTTTTAGGTGTGCCAAATCATATTCTCGATACCTAAACCACAAAAGTCGATTTTCAAAGGAGAAAAAGAGCAGAAGAGGTCTTGCAACGCATTCCAATCCATAGAAGACAACGTGTAATTTCTTATACTTTTGTAATCGTTGCTCAATCGTTCAATTTTGGTTTCATTCGTTAACTCGGTTAGTTTACCTTGGCTAAAAACAAATACTCTTGTATTAATTATGATGTTTGAAGGCTTAATACCTTAAGGTATTAGACCAATTATTATGAAGATCTGAATGTTGGTTTGTTTATATCTCGATTGCTTAATTTATCATTGAATGCTTGTTTATGTTTATTAATTCATACTTGTTTACGTAATTTTGTATGCGACCTATCATTCAACTGGATCTAGTGATACGGACCAAGTAATCTAGATGCCGGGATAGCTCTCCATATAGTGATTTATACATCTAGAATCATAGGATCACAGATTATGCGTAAGATATCTTCTTGGTGGAATATCGACTATTCGGATGTGAATTCTTACGAGGAATGACAAGTTTGGTTGGTTTCTATTCGGATTCAATCCAAACTCAAAGGGTCTTGAGGGTTGGGTTATATACCTATGGTTTGTGGTGGTATATGTGGAACTTTCGTAACAAGCTTCTGTTTGATAAGAAGATCCCTGAAAAGGCGCTGATATTTGATAATTTAGTTTCTATTTCTTTTTATTGGTATAAATTCAGATGTAAAGCGCCGTTCAAGTAGGACGATTGGCTTAAGAACCCTTATATTGTTCTTGTTTGATCTAGCTCCTTGCTAGTATTTTAATAAATCGCCGTTCAAAAAAAAGAATCATAGGATTACAAATATTGTCCTTCTAAAATCGTGCTAAGGATACACTTCTTGCTTAACTAGTTAACGGAAACTGCCTTTGGTTTATTGAACATGTTGACTAGTAGGTGAATCTAGATAATTCAACAAATAATGTTCTGATTCCATTGGGTAGTTGGACAAGTGGACTACTAGATTATAAATTGTCATTAAGCAGTAAATGGGTAAAGTCTCTATGAGCTAGGGTTTAACAAGATTACCATTGCTTTAATCCCTAAGATAGATTATAATCAGGTAATAAGGATGCTTTATGCGAATGCTTTAATTGCGATAGAATTAATGTGTCTAGGTCTTAAGATAGTCCCGCATAAGTCTAAGAATGACATGCCTCTTCGAGATAAGTAATCATTGCACTGAATAAACAAACCAACGTTCTAATCGGATTACAGATTGCAGAATACAGCTTTTTCCTATCATAAGGCTCACCGCTATCTTTATCTTCTGTTAAACTTGCTTGCGTGGTTAAAGAGTCTTGAAATTGATTGTATTCACCAACAAAGCCTTCTAGTCTCTCAAGGCTTAGAACCCCCCTTTCCGGTAGAATTAGACTAGAACTAACAAAGGAATAAACTTAGGTTTGACTTAAATTAAATTAACTTAGATTAGATAACCAAAATATAAATAAATTGAGAGATTTAACCTCGCTTCAAGTGTTCGACACCCTACTTACCACGAATCTACCACCGACCGGGTACACTGCCCGTTAAAGTGTTGTTTTTGGTGAAGTCGGCAAAATATAAATTTAAAACTTGAATCATAAAAATATACACCACACAACGACACATCACGGATGTTGATAAGGAGAGATACGAGATATATTTGGGACGGCCTTGGATGCATGCAGCAAAGATGGTGGTTATTGAGAGTGATTTGGGTGGCTTTTTGAACCCAGAAGGGTATGTACCTTGGCCGCAAGCTCAGAAAGAGAAAACCTGCAAGTTTTTTTAGTATAAAAATAGAGGACCTGGTGCGAGTTTGGAGAATAGAGTGAAGTGGAGTTCGTTAAGCATCCTTAAAGACGATGTTCAGGCACAACCATATATCGTAGCTACTTTTATTGATGGTGAACCGTGGTTACAACATAGTGGTGCACCTTTCCGTCTTGGCTTAGTTGGATCATAGCTTTAATGGTACAAATTTCTTTTTAGATATTTCCTTTAGTAACGACAAATTTAAATGACTTAGATATCAGCTAATGTTATGCATGTTTTAATTGTTCCTAATTATCACCCAGGCAGTGCATAATTTTTTAAACAAAGACTCAAGTTCTTGGTTGCCGACACGCTAGATGAACCCGACGCTTCGTCAAATGCATCCGTGTGAGATTCAGCCCAGGGAGTAGTAACAATAGAGGTCGAGGCACTAACAAACGAAAAGACAGAGGTGGTACCCCTTATGACAGTCGAGGTTCAGATCATTGGCCAGAGCATCTTGGAAAGTTTCTCAGGTAATGGGATTAGTATATTCTTCTTGACTGACTCTCAAAGCGAATAAGCCCTACTAAGAATGTTTAAATCTAATTTCAACAACTGATATATACTTGATACTTGATTAGCGCATTTTTTCAATCTTTATTAGATCTTAAGAAACAAGGGAAACATTGTATTATAATACCAAACTTTATGTGAAGGGTCATTTTTTACATTACTCTTCATATTGTAGTGAGCAATTCTTTTGTGTTTGTATTTGGTATCCAGTGTTGGTACGCATCGAAAAAAGGTGACATCTGTTACCTGTTACCTTTCTACCTGTTCAGTTCTTGAGTTTCTGTTGATGAATAAAACAATGAAGAGTATGTTTCTAAAATCTTTATTCCAACTAAAACTTGCAGTGGAAGAATATGGGCATTTCCAAGTTGAGCAACAATCGCTATGGTTGCATTTAAACACAATGAAGCGAACGCTAGACAAGAACAAACAACACACGACAAAAGAATATGACTTGGATTTGAGACATTAGGCAATTTTGTTTACATAAGCGATTTTATTCTATGTATAAGAGTGATATATGTTAGGTTAGATGTATTGTTATTAAATTTTGGAAATAGATTGTTAAAAAAAACATCTTTGTATAGAGTGTAGTTCATTAAACTAAATAATTTATGACATAGCTGAAAAAATGGCTCCATGTTTTTTACCGGCCTATAATCACTTTTAGTCGCATCTAACTTTTTAGAGCTTTGTTACAAACATTTGATCAAAAATTATTAAGGAGGTATCCAAGTCATTTAACAGTTAATGCAATTAGCCTGCAGAGGTATCCAAGTCATTTAACACTATGATTTCCCCAAAGACCAAGCTCGGTGCAACGCACGGGTCGGCATGCCTCGTATATTTAACAAATGAGTCTTAAGTTGCTACCTCTAAAATTAATTAAAAGTAAAATTGTTATTTTGCAAAGCACATGTGAAAAAAATCAACGTTTATCAAATCTAGTCTTCCACACAGTACGGAGGAGATGAGACGTAGACAGTCTTACCCTTACCCGAAGGTAGAGAGACTGCTTTGAAAGAACATCCGGACTTGCAAAGCACTTGTGTTACTACTACTACCTCTGTCCCATGCTTATTGTCCACCTCCATTACGTGTTGTCCCAAATTAATTGTTTACTTCTAAAAATAGATATGAAATTTAGTTAAAGTTTATGATTTTACCCTCATTTAAGTTTATTATTACAAACATTGAAGAAGTTATAAATTAATTAATTAAGGTTAAAACTGTAATGATGATGTTTTTCTTAAATCGTTTGTTTTTTTGAGTATTAAACAAAAATTATTTTGGGAATAGTTGACAAGAAAAGAATAAAACTCGATAATTGGAGGACTGAAAGTAGACTATGTGAAAGTAACTAAAGAAAAGAGTTAACTTGAGGCAAAAGAAAGAAAGAAACCCTTTTGTTTTAAACCTCAATTTCATCAATCAATCAATCGAGATTTTTTAGTTTTCAATCGTTGTTGTTTTTACATAATAATAAAAAAAAGAATGACTGCGGAAGATGTTGAGATGAAAGAGAATGAAGAACAGATCACACCAGTTCCTGTTACATCTTCTGTTTTACAACGTATGAATTTATCTTTATCACCATTTTAATTGTTTTTATTTCTTGTATTTACTGTTTCGATTTCAAACTTTCAATTTTAGGGGGTGTTTGTTTAAGCTTATATACCCACTTTTCGGGCTTATGTTTCATAACCTCTGAAAAGGGAGGGCTTTACCTGGTTTGAGTCTGTGTGGCGGTGGGTTCAAACCCCGTGGATTAGTCAGGCAATGTGTCGGAAACCATGGTTACCAAAAGAAAGAAAAAAACCTCTGACATAATAAGCCAAAAAGTTTCAAAATAAGCCGCAGCCCGAAAACCACATAAGCCATAAATTCACTATATAAGCTTAGGGTGTTTGTTTTGGCTTATATAGCGGCCTTATTGCTTATTTGGTTTTCGGCTTATGTTTTATAAACTCACTCTTTGTGGCTTACTTTGTAACTTATATAAGCTTATCATGTCATAATAAGCTTATATAAGCCGAAAAGTTTTAAAATAAGCCACAAAAACTGAGCTTATGAAACATAAGCCGAAAACCACATAAGCCATAAGCCCACTATATAAGCCGAAACAAACACCCCAAGCTAAAAAATTTCAGTGCAAATGATGTGAAGTTTATCATAGCTTGATCATTGTTTTGTTGATTAATTTGATTTTGAGATAATGTTAATGTTAGCGAGCAATTGATGTTGTAAAAAAAGTGAATTGCTAAAATCCGAGGACTCGTATTTAATGTCTGGGATTGAGAACTTACATTTGATCTTTTGTTAATGAATTTGAGTTAGAATTACAAAGTGTTTGGAATTGTTTATTTTTTCTGCTTCTGCTTAAAATATCATTTTTTAGCTGCTCAAAATCAACTACTTCACAAAATAGTGTTTGGATTTGTTTATTGTGTCAAATAATTTGCAGTAACAGCAAAAGAGGGTTAGCTGTGATAGTACACTACTAATTTTAGTTTCATCTCAAATAAGCACTTACGCATGTTCAATTATGAAGACTTCAAACTGCTAATCTGCCAAAAAGTAAGCAAATACATAGAAGAAATAAGCAATCCCAAAAACCCTCTTGAGGTTATTGAACAATTGTTGCTTTAAGAGTGTGACTATTCAAACAGTAGGGTTAGATGGAAGTATTTGTGTTATATTTAGGTTTTCTGGATTAAAAATATGCATTTGTTTGTTGAAATGACTTGAAATTGATTTTCAGATTTGAAGGAAATTGCTGGATTGATTGAGACTGGAGCTCACTCTCGTGAAGTCCGTCGGATTTCAAGGGCAGTCAGGTTGACGACTGCGTTTAGGAGGAAGTTAAAGGCTTCTGTGGTTTCTTCGTTTCTTAGTTTTGCTCTAACACCTGGATCAGAAGCACATTCTCGATTAGTGGCATATCTTCCAAAGGTATTTTGCTTCTCGGCTTAGTAAATAATAATGGTTACTGGAATTTATTTCGATTTGAGTAGCTATGTAAGTAGCAAACATGGAAAGGGCAAGATGATCATCTGTCTGAAAAAAGCATAGTTAGTTAGAGGTAAGGGGGTGTTTGGTTTAGCTCATTCTTTGGGCTTATTAGCTTATTTATAGTGTATTTTTAAAAGAAAAAGCTAATCTTAGTGTTTGGATGAGCTTATAAACTTAGGCTTATTTAGGTGGGACTCAGCAAGCTCT
>BQNB010045531.1:26120-44220 GCA_026074375.1 Tanacetum coccineum
GGATGTTCCTTATTGTGTTGGTCTTGTCCATATTCGAATGGGGATAAGAAAAATTAAGATTGGACTTGCAAATTGGAGGATAGAAGAAGTTGATATATGGGTAGACAATTTGGGACATTTACTTATGAATGGGTTGGTGTAGGCTTTGTTTGTCTTTAATGGGTCAGATGGGTTAAACTAACATGCCAAATTAAAATGTAAACGGGTCGAAGGTCCACCTAGAGTTTGTTTGTAATGCATACAGCCATGTAGATTGTTTTGTTCAAAATTTAGGGTTGGTATTGTAACAATAGAGTTTATGTAATCATGCTCGTCACTCAAATTTCACACTAAAGAATGTGGACAAAACGAGTTCCCTGTCAATCTGACACTAAACTGTCTTAAAGCAACCAAAAACTTTTATAGGCTTCATACGGGTCGTTAGACTTTACACATATATAAATTTTCTCTTGCGTTTTCAGGCTGTTAGAATCGGAGATCTGGAGCTGTTTAAGACCACCGCAGAAAAATTCTCGTCCACTTTCAGCACTGACCGAACCAACAACTTAATCGTGAGACTTCGCCACAACGTGATAAGAACCGGTCTCCGCAACATCAGCATTTCCTACTCCCGCATTTCACTCGCTGACGTGGCAACAAAGCTCAGATTGGACTCCCCTAACCCTGTTGCTGATGCAGAAAGCATCGTATCCAAAGCTATCCGTGATGGTGCCATTGATGCCACAATAGATCATGCAAATGGATGGATGTTATCAAAGGAAACAGGTGACATTTACTCAACAAACGAACCTCAAATGGCTTTCAACTCTAGAATTGCTTTCTGTCTGAATATGCATAATGAGGCGGTTCGTGCACTTCGGTTTCCACCAAACTCTCACAAGGAGAAAGAAAGCGCTGAGAAGAGGAGAGAGAGACAACAACAAGAGCAAGAACTTGCTCAACATATAGCCGAAGAAGACGATGATGACTATTGATTTGGATCGTTCGGTTTGATGTGACATTATGTTTTTTTGAGCTCCTTGAAATGTTGTTGCAAGTTGGAACTCATGTCATGTATTGTTAAAATGGTTAATTTTTAAACTTTTGTGTTGTACTCCGTAGTTGGTTTATATACTTTAGGTTCAACAAGTTGACAACAAAATGATTGTTATTTCTTTAATTGAAATGGGCAATCTTTCAAATAATCATGGTGAGATCTATTACAAACATGTTACTCGTTTTGTTTGTTCAATAGGAACAGACTGTCTATGCTGTAAACCTTTGTGCAAGCAAGTGTAGAATGCTATTATCATTATTAGGTGCGGACTCAGAAATTATAGTCACCATGTGCAAAAAACAAAAGATATAGATATGGATGATTTACAAAATTATCAGGTTTATTTTTGAAAAAATAATGATTTTTGACAAATTTTATTACGTGAAGGAAATCCATGGAATCACTCAAACCCCTTAGGTCTTGCATGCACTTGAACTGATATATCGCATGCCCTTTTGTTAGGATAAAATCGTATATAACAGAATCATATCTAATCGTACATGCAAGAGAATATATCTTATGCAAGTTGCTAACCAAATATTGTGTGTAGATTTGATTTCAAAAGAATATAAATGATTTCAAATCTGACATGATCTTATCTTCGTGATGCTTGCATCATGAACTGTGGAGTATTTTGTAGTACATAAATGTCTAAGCCCTTTATGCATTTCTCAACCATAGTAAAATATGGGTAAATTCTTTAAGCCCTCAAGTGTATGTAGGCGAATTGTAAAAATAAAGGGTGCATAGACTTTATTAGTAGTTATATACACGTGTAATATGGAGATCATGAATCAAACTAGTTGGTTGGAGGTTTGTTAACACCCTTAAGTTATGTGTTAGATTTCACCATGAAATCCAAGTCAAAAAGGTAACGTTGTGTATGTGAACTATGCATGCATTCCAACTTGTCAGATGGATGATGGATCAAAGATATTATTCCAACCCAATTGCATATTCCAATCTTTGTATATCTTTTTTCTTATCCATGACTTAGCCTTGGGCATTAAGTTTGGTTACTCCGTGGTTACTTCTTTTGCTTGTTAGCTTGGTTGTGCCAATGGGGTTAACTATAAATTTCAATCCCACTTGTATTACAACTAACATAAGAGTAACATCATTAAGCCTCCAAGTTCATATAGACGGAGTGTAAACGTAGTTTTTTTGAACTTTAGCGAGTTGAGTAAATCTTCTACTTATATCTATTTAATCATGCGGAGTTTTACATACGTCAATGTAGCCACATATCATGGATTGCATATCTCTTGCTAGATTTGATATTTTTCAAATATCTAAACATGCATATGATCTGGACTCTTTTACGTGTAATGTATGTATGTCAAATAACCATGCACATGATGCTATGCATGATACATAGATTTATAGACCTATACTTCATGTATCTTATCAGCCCCCTAGGCAAAGTAGGCAAGTTTTTACCAGTGTTTTGAAACCCGGTTCGACCCGGCCGGGTCAACCGGTTGAACCGGTTCCGGCCGAAAACGTCGTGACAAAGGCATCACTCCGATTACCAACATCACCCCTAGTGGGGTTTTCAGGACAAGTGTTGTGGCCTCTCGGAGTTATAACTGCTCCCTTTACCTTTTCAAATTACACCAGGAAAGGCAGTAAGACAATCCGGCTGGCCTTGCTGGTCTTGGTCCTCATAGTACTCAACCTGTTTACTTGTATCACGCAACAACAAAGCATGCAATAGAGGGTACACGGGACCTTTCTCCCCGTATTACACTCCGACGCTCAAGTCAATTAACTGAATAAATATAAAACTATGATGTTTATAACATGAATACCAGATATATCACTCAACCAGCCTCCCCACGTGATAATTTATTATAAAAGAAAAACAAGATCCAATGTTACAAGACAAAACAAGATGAACAATCAAACGATTGAACACTATAAAGATAGAACAAGGGTAATCCCAACTAGGTTGATCTTACCCTTTTACAAAATGATCCTCACTACAAATCACTCAGATAAAATAAGACAAGCACTCCCAGATCAGATTGAGAGAGCTTTAGGCCTCAACGGCACAAAAGATGAATGAGATAAATAATGAGGATGAAACCCTAACTCTGTGAGGAGTTAGGGATATATACTCTTACACCCAACGGTCATAAAAACCATTGGGCCTTCACTACACCAGCTGGATCCATAAGGAGATAAGCCCAACTACAAGTCCAACACCATCTTTCACCACTTGACAGAAGAGGTCCTCTAACTTCATGAAACTCCAAAAGAGGACCTAAAAAACAAGGAAACTAAACTTGTTAGGGTGTGAAATTTTAATAGCTTTCATTTTATTGGTTGGTTTGTTTGGTGAAACCGTAAAAGGATGACGAATACTTCATACCAATTTACAATAAAAAGGTGGTGGGGGGACCTAATAGTGTTCACAACTTAACTTTGTAAGTAAAGTCTTCCTTTGTCCAAGCATGAATATAAAGATAGTAAAAAGAAAGTTGGTTGCTTTACTGCCACTTTTTAGTTTTATACTCTATGTACCACCTTATTTATATGTTCTTTGTAACTTGTGGGTAAGGGTGTGTCCAACTTGGTAGACAAAGCTGGTCCCTCAGATATTCCTCCTAACTTGGGTCCGTTTGAGAATGCGTTCGAGCTTACGAATGGTGGTATTATTGGTGGGAATTGTGTGGTGAGTGATCTCCCTCTGAAGCAAAGTTGGACAAGCACATTTGAGAATGACTACAAAGGTCAAGTTAACGCGAAGCAAGGTGCTGAGATGATGACCGGGATCGAACCGAGTTATGCTCCTGACTCTAGTGGCCAACACTATCCTTTGGTTGGTCCAGAAACTAATTATGGGAATATGGGTCAAGCTTATGAAGCAATGTCACAAACGCAAGACTATACCGTGTACCTCAATAATATGTCGGGGTTAAACTATGGTAATCCTTTGTCTAACGAGGGGTTCGGCCGAGTCACTTGCTGTTTATCAAAAAAGGGTAGAGGAACCTACTAATTTCCTCCATCAAACCAAGGGGATGTTGGCTATGGCTCAAGCAATGAACGGGTCCATGCAAAATTCTGTGAATGGTTTGCGCTTTGAAAATGAAAGATTAAAGTCGCATTACTCGATGTCATGTGCTAGCTATAGCAGTATTTTCAGTGACCTCAATAGAGCTAAGGGGTTGGAAGCTAACTTATCTAGGAAAGCTTCTGCTTTGGAACGAGAGAATTCAACATTGAGGCGTGATCTTGACTGGGTGATGAAGAAAGCCATCCCGAGGATGCTTTCTAGGGTATTCCGAAGTGAGCAGTTTGATCGTGAGCTGGTAAAGGTTCAGAAAGTTTTTGTCAAACGTGGCCGCGAGTTGGGGCGCCAAGAGGTCCGTGATCTCCTGATGGCTAATCAACGTCTTTTGGGTTGTGATCCTAATCTCCCATGCAAGGTGAAAGATGTTGTTATAGGTTTGAAGAAAGTCAAATGGGAATGCATGGAAACCATAGTTTCATCTTCTGACTTGTCACCGAACTTGATTCGCAGTGTGTTGGAACGCGGTGATAGTGGTGCGGGTGAAGGGTCGAGCAGTCGACTTGCAGCGTAAGGTGTTTAAACTCTATAATAAGTAATGGTTGTGTGTCTCTGCTAGTTCGTAGTTAGTTTTTCCTTGCAAGGCGTACGTGATTTCGTTTCCTTTGGGATCGGTTAAAATGAGGCCGACTCTAGCACCTTCGTTGCTTGATGCGCCATCGGTGTATAATGTCCAAACCGGCGTTCGATGATGTGCCTCGGGTGTAATCCTATCCTTTTTCTTCGGCTCTTTTTGAGAGATGTTGTTTGGACATTCAGCCAAGAAGTCTACAATTACTTGTCCTTTGATCGATGACCTAGGTTTGTATGAGATGTCATGTTCTCCTAACTCGATAGCCCATTTAGCTAGTCTGCCAGAGTTCTCCGGCCTGAGTAATACTTGTCGAATTGGTTGGTCTGTAAGCACACAGATTGCATGAGCTTGAAAGTATCGACACAAACGACGTGATGTGTGTACTAGTGCGAGGGCTAATTTTTTGAGAATTAGGTAATTCATCTCTGGTCCTTGTAACGCTTTGCTGACAAAATAAATTAGTCGTTGGATGTTCTCTCTTTCTGCCATGAGTACAGAGCTAACAGTTTCGTGAGATACTGCCAAATAGAGTGTTAACGTCTCTCCTGGTATCGACACGGTTAGGGCAGGGAGGGACTGCAAATGTAGTTTGAGTTTCTGGAATGCTTCTTCCGCTTCCTGGCTCCACTAAAAATCTCTCTTTTCTATGCACCCCTTTAGAGTTTTGAAAAATGGAAGCGCTTTCTCTGCTGACTTGCTAGGAATCAGCCTAGAGCAGCTAGTTTTCCGTTGAGGCTTCGTACTTCCCGTATTGTCCTAGGTGATACCATATCGATAATTGATTTGACCTTTTTTGGGTTAGGTTCAATTCCTTGTTTTGTGATCAAGTGCCCCAGAAATTGTCCGTTCTCCACACCGAATACACATTTTTTCGGATTCAGCTTCATGTTTATGTGTAGCAAGGTATGAAAGGGTAAATTGTTACACCGATTATATTTGGTCTTATGAAATCGATACAAATGAAAAAGTCGAGTAAAATAGCGTGGATATATAAATGATCTCATCTTATGTATTAAAGAAATCTAAGACGATCCCTTGTTGTTATCATCACATCGTATCTCAATGGTTTATGTCAATGGGTTAAGTTACCACAAGGTACTCTTGGCTTTGGCTTTGAGATTTGGTTACTATGTAAGTATTAACACTTACAAATTTACAACTTTATATCTCCTTTGGCATTGTGGCTTGAACAAATGTATCACCAATAAGCAAACTTACGACTATTCTTATCATAGGAGTCATATTTCTCTTAGTTGCCATAAAAAGGTTATGTGCTTAATTCCTGCAAGTAGAACCACAGTGTAGGTCTCGTGATCCTCTTGCCACCATTAATTGTTATCTTTTGTTCTACACTTTTTTTTGGCACACTCAAACTCCTCATACGCCGCACTTGGACCCAAAAACATAAAATTTGGCATGACAGTTATGTGGGTGGTTTGATGGTATTTTATTGTTTTGTGACTCCAACATGTGACTACATTGACGTATGTAAAACTCCACATTTGATTAAATAGATACAAGTAGAAGATTTACTCAACTCACTAAAGTTAAAAAAACTACGTTTACACTCCGTCTATATGAACTTGGGGGCTTAATGATGTTACCCTTATGTTAGTTGTTATACGAGTAGGATTGAAATTTATAGTTAACCCCATTGGCACAACCAGGCTAACAAGCAAAAGAAGTAACCAGGGAATAACCAAACTTAATGCCTAAGGCTAAGTCATGGATAAGAAAAAAGATATACAAAGATTGGTATATGCAACTGGGTTGGAATAATATCTTTGATCCATCATCCATCTAACAAGTTGGAATGCATGCATAGTTCACATACACAATGTTACCTTTTTGACTTGGATTTCATGGTGATCTCTAACACATAACTAAAGGGTGTTAACAAACCTCCAACCAACTAGTTTGATTCATGATCTCTATACTACACGTGTATATAACTACTAATAAAGTCTATGCACCCTTCATTTTTACAATTCGCCTACATACACTCGAGGGCTTAATAAGGTTACCCATATTTTACTATGGTTGAGAAATGCATAAAGGGCTTAGACATTTATGTACTACAAAATATTCCATAGTTCATTGAAGCAGCACCATCACGAAGATAAGACATTTCAGATTTGAAATCAGAATATATTCTTTTGAATCAAATCTACACACAAAATTTGGTTAGCACTGCATAAGAAGAATTCTCTTCATAACGATTAGATAAGATTCTGTTATATACGATTTTATCGTAACAAAAGGGCCTATAAAAGGGTATGCGATATATCAGTTCAAGGACACACCAATCCTTCTCATCACTCTCATATAAAAGCAAATCTATCAAATGATCAAAAAACAAACTGACTGAACTGTCATAGGGGGTTCCCCTGGGCTCAGCCCGGGGACCTCTCTAACGAGCTTTCTATGTCTTTTCAGCACTGTTACCGAAGACCCAAAGGCAAGGTCAACACAAGTCAAATAGCCATCTTAACATCTTGACGATCATGCTGATTTTGGTAGCATCATTTACCTATATTTTACTATGGTTAAGAAATGCATAAAGGGCATAGACATTTATGTACTATAAAATACTCCATTGTTCATGATGCAAACATCAGGAAGATAAGATCATGTCAGATTTGAAATCATTTATATTCTTTTAGAATTAAATCTACACACAATATTTGGTTAGCAACTTACATAAGATATATTCTCTTGCATATACGATTAGATATGATTATGCTATATACGATTGTATCCTAACAAAGGGCCTATAAAAGGGGATGCGATATATTAGTTCAAAGACACACCAAACCTTCACATCACTCTCATATACAGCTTAAAGCAATCTTATCTATAATGATAAAATCAATAATAACTTGATCGTCGGAGGGGGTTCCCCTAGGATCAGCTCAGGGACCTCTCTAACAAGCTTTCTATGTCTTTTCAACACTTTTACCGAAGACCCAAAGTCAAGGTCAACATAAGTCAAACGTCCATCTCAACATCTTGACGATCATGCAGATTTTGGCATCATTTAGCGCCATCCGTGGGACCCGAGCAAAACACTTGTCTCATGTGCTCACCGTAAGTTATCACTAACTTATGTCCAACTTTTAGGAATCTGCTCATTAAGGTGAGTAGAGATCAGCTTGCTTATTACACGTAATTAAGATCGACCAAATCCTCTCCAATAGTATGAAGAAATACAAATAAAGAATGATAACATACTATGGTTTAATCTAACATGTATTTGATCGATCTTCATAGATATTGCGATCCTATTACTACTGAATCCTTTTTCAAATTTCGTTTCATTTGTTGTGGAATCCTAACTATAAGAAACACAAGCTCTCATCATTTTTAGACCATTGGATTGTAAATAGAGAAATCAAAACTCCTCAACCACTTGCTTCATATACTCCCCTGTATTATGAGTAAAATATGATCGCCTCTCATCTTGAATCGGCTATTGAGGAGAATAGACGAATGCATATCAAGGCAAGTAAGTAATGCTCTTTAAATCAACTTAAATAAGATCGATTAATAGAAAGGATGATAATGTACTCAAATTCAATCTGACCCATAGCTGGACGATTCTTAGGTATTTGTTTTATTTTGGTTTAATCCTCCTTTAGATTGTGTATTTGTGTTTCACACGAAAGTGAAACCCAAAATATATTAAATGTTTATGGACTTCCATCAGAGTCCCAACCTAAAAACTAAATGGCAATAAATAACAAGACCTCTCAAAAGGTAAAACTCATAACATTATATGATATGGTGTTTTTAAATATATTTTAAAATTTTATTTGTGCTCCTCTTGTGATATATTTACATTAAGACTTGATGAAGAAGATCACTGTCAATGTTTTGGTTTCTATCATTTTGAAACTAGTTTTGGATATTAGTAACACCCAGAAATATGCTATTGAAAGGCTCTATAGTAGGTTCTGGTTCTAAAAATTCTCGAGTCAACCCACGAGTCGACATGTGTAAGTCGTTTCATGAAAAATGTGGTATTATCTAGTGTTTATTTTGATAATATGCAACTAAATAGATACATTTATAATATATCGTATGAGTAAACAAAAAAAGAATAGAGGATGTTCTTACTCAATGATCTTTCTATTATACACCTAACACATCGAGTGACTTTGTGACTCAATGATGCACTTAGTATCAGTAATATGAAGAGCGAGTAAAATGAAACCTAATGGTTCAAACAACGACCCGCGTTGTCTAAGTTAGATGCAACATTAGTCATCATTGCTTATGAGAAGAGCGAAGTGCGGCCTCCAATTCTACTTTTTATATATGTTTACATATTTAGGATTGTATACGAACTTATTTAAACAAGGTACAATCAATGTCCGATCATGTAGCATATTGCCATCACTAGATGTCCAAGTATACAACAAGATGTGGTCAAGCCAATCAACGCTAAGGCATGCGACACACTCGCTCTAACAACATATACGATGAGACGCACTTTAAAAAAAGTATGCGAAGTTACTGCACTAAGCTGAATGGGCGACATCCATCCAATTGTCAATGGATGAACCATCTGTATTGTTTAACGCATGAGGTAAACACGTATTATTATTAATCATGTGGGTCTGAAAACTATGACAAATGCAAAGGTTCAAATGGGATTAATGGGAAATTTGATAATCTCTAAAGTTCTAATCAATCTCTGAACTTTAAGAACTTCTAATCAAAAGAAATAGTTGTCAATTGATGCACTATATCAAGAATCAAAGTACAACTATGATCAAAGTCTCTTGAACTACAATTAAAATCCTATTGTTATTTTTCTAAGATAAATCCATTGGCAAGGAACATAGTTGGTATTTACCCATACAGATCAATACTATAATAAGAATTTAAACTCTTTAATGAAAAAGATGTTATGTTATGTTTATACATGATATGTGTTAATAACGGGCAGTGAGATAGCATTCTTATGATTAGTATATTGAGGCATCCGATAAGATGGGTTATGTTCCTAGTAACAACACCCGCCAATTAGCAGTTCTACCACTAATACAGAGTGGAACCCAATTCTCATCTTGTTTGTCACATAAGATTCACCGAGGTAATCATTTCTCTTAATTTTCATTGCAACAATGCATAAATTGAAGCTGTTGATATTTTAATGTTCACGCATAGTGGCTCTCTCATTGAGGTAATCATTTCTCTTAATTGATACTATCAGTTCACACTTTCGCGCTTCGGGTAGTGAGCCTTAATTTTCCTTTGGTTTACAAGTTACCTACTGATTGCACACGTAGATACAACCATAAATAGCCTAACCACTATGATTCAGTTACTTGTGCTGATTAGAACAGAGGTGTTCCAACATGTCTAAATTTATACAAAATAGTCCTATTACAATGAAACACAATTTTAAAGAATAAGTTTCAACTTATGACAGTCATTGACGCTTCGATTTAACACCAAAGTATTTCATATACTTCATATTTTTTGCATGAAAGTGCACAAGTCAAAAGCCTTCACTAACAGTTGCAATAAAGCATTATCTAAATTTTAGGGTCCTAAAGTTACGAGGATAAACTCCAAATTCTCGTAACAAAATAAAATAGTAGATTATCTGAATTGAAGGACTTACACAGTGTGTTAGAAATATAAGTGTGAACTAACGCATCCTTATATGACTTTACAAGTACACATGACTAATCATTATGAATCGTCTCATGCCAAAGTTGAAAGAAGGAAAAAACAACAATATTGGTAAGGATGCATCACTTTATATTATGCTACTAACATCATTATAAATGATTGAAAGCAGGATAATCACGTAAATATATCCGGAACCTAGAAGGATCGTTGCTTACTATCCAAATAGTCAAGTGGAAGCCAACACGATCGCTCTTACTTCATGAAAATGATCAATACCCCAACTTGATCCACGTGTGAATCTGCTTAAGGCACAACATCATTTTGAAAAACGTCAAAGATTGCACTGCATTATCAACGGGCTTCACTTCTATATAGAAAAATCGCACAAAGAAGCATGTATATGCAAAGAGACAAATAATCGTATCATGCAAAATTTCATGTCAATTTCAGAGGCGCAAAACCTCATTGCTAATCAGTGGTATAACCGCTACCAATTAAATGAAGCGTGAAAATTAAATCACGCAGAGCAGCTAGTCTGCTACAAGACACGAAACTTCATCGCGTAAGGCGACACGACCACTCACCGACACTAACTCGCCAGCAAAAGGATAAAAGAAAGCTATAAATAGCTCATGTACGTACATGAAAAAGTGTCAAAAAAACAAATTTAATGCAAAAAGGCTTGATAAGATACATAGCTAATGCGACAATATCCAAATGTGATCACTATCCCAACAAAAAATAGGACATGAGCTGATGACGTATAGTAGTCACCCGAACCCTGGGTCCAGACTAAACAGCCAACAAAGGGCTTAAGCCCAATGATCCGCAAGGGTCGGGAGTGGCCCAAGGATGGTCCCAACCCATATCTACACAGAACACATGCTGTCTGTGTCTCGTGGCCAGCGTTGGACCGTATCCGCAAGGATCACGACCCATCTACAGTCACATACCACTTCTTGACAACTGGACACCCGTGACTCAGCCAGACAGAGTAAAGAACACAACATGGGGAACCAAAGGTAGAACGTCAACACTCTAAATAGGGAAAACAGACATTAAGTACGTTGACCCCTATCACTACACTAAAAAGCATGACGTAGTTGACGACGTTGACCTCACGACAACCACCCTATTACCCACCAGTTAATAGGGTACATCCAACCTCGTGACCCATGCAATCGACAGTGACACCAGCCTATATAAAGAGTTACCAAACACTCCTAACGATATGATTTCTGCAACCTAAGTACACACATACTATTTATAAACATATACTAACTCTTATGTCGGAGTCCAATCGCGGGATCCCCCTCTCGCGGTAAGACTAACGGTATACTTTGTTCTTAGCAGGAAATCACTACTTACTTTCACTTAGTACAAATTATGCCCTCAAGAACGAGCTTGTAATCTCCATCACAAGTGAGTTAACCCATCATAATCCATACTCTACTATTTTTGTACTAACAAGTTGGCGCCATCCGTAGGACACAAACAAAACTACATTCCTGAAAACTTATCTCCAAAATGAGCAAATCAGCAGACGCGCCCAAATGCCAGCCAATTCCATCGTTCGGAACATGGCAAGAAAAAGGAGTAAGCAAGCAATTGATGGCCCTCCCGGGTTCTTTCCAGAAGACAGACTTCGCGAGATCTGTAAAAAGCACTACAACCAACTCTTGCCTATCATGGCAGAGAAGGTTCACCAAGAAAAACTCCAAGGTGTACAAACCCGCTTATCCTACGGTGAAAGTTCGCGACAAAACTCACAGATGCAAGAAAAAACTTAGCTCTCTGTGTCAGAGTCGTGCGACAAGAAAAGAAGGACTAGGAAAAGGCAAAATCCAAGCCAAGGAACCATGTCTAGAGGCACCCATCTCTCTCAAAGCCCAAGCGTCTTCTCCAGACTAAGGCATGGGGAGTCAAGGTCTACCCGCCAAAGAAGCCCTGTCAGCACCACGGTGTTCACTAAGCTAGGCGGCAGGGACAGGATTGTCCTCACGCGACTAGGAGAAAGGAAAAAAAGACATAAGCTCGCATCTAGGACTTAAAAATATGGCACGCCATAAGCACGCAAGTGACAAAAGACGCACCAGCTCGGGAAGGTCCGTCAAAGACCCAAACCATAGAAGAAAGGTGGAAAGAAACCTTGTCCGGAGTTATGTCACATGCTCCAGTGAAAAACAATGAGAGAGATCAAAAAAGAGTGGGATGCGGCTGATCGAGCAAACGGCAGGAAACCCACTTAAACTAAAGAAACATACCTCTCTAAAAGTGAGCATGACCGAGGAAGACATTGGAAGTCCAAATCAAAAAAACAAAGATCCACTAATGAGGAAGACCTGTCTCAACCTTGGCTATGCAAGGAGACCGATCCATTTACCCCTTGGATCTGTAATTTTGAAGTTCCCAAAAGAACCCGCATGCCAACTAACGTCAAGACATATGACGGGACAAGGGACCCAGAAGATCAACTTAAGATTTTCCAAACAGCGGCCAAGATAGAACGATGAACCATGCCCACATGGTACCACATGTTCAACTCCATGCTAATAGGGTCAGCAAGAGTTTGGTTCTACACACTTCCACCAGAGTCCATAGACAGTTATGTGGTATTGCGAAAAGCGTTCCTTAGAAATTTCTTATAACAAAAGAAATACATCAAGGACCCCATAGAAATTCACCACATCAAAAAAGGGAAGGAGAGTCAACAGAAGCCTTCATGGAACGCTTCAAAGCTGAGAGCATGCACGTCAACGAAGCTCCGAAATGTATGAGAGTATCCGGATTCATGCACGGCATTACTAATCCTGACTTAATCAAACGCTTGAACGATAACATCTCAAATTCAGTGGATGAAATGATGAGCGTAACCACAAAATTCCTCAGAGGAGAGGTGGCGGTAGCCAACCAATCAAGAAAGAAAGACCCGCCAACATAGAGGCATCATGAAGCAACCCACAAACTAAGTTTCGACAAAAGGCCAGATTTAAAAAACAAACAGAAGTCGAGCAGGAGGCATGATAGATTCACTTCACTCACTAAGACTCCAAAAGAAATCATAGCAATGAAGACAGTAAAATTCAAAGCACCATCACCAATGTCTGGCCTCACAAAGAACGGGAACAAAAACAAGTTCTGTGAGTTTAACGGAGATAAATGCCATAGCACGGATGAGTGCATCCACTTGAAAAAACAAATCGAAGAAGCAGTCAAGTCTAGAAAACTATCATAACCAATCAAGGAGCTAAAACAGGGGGCAACAAAGGAGAACACTCGAAAGCCGCCAAGAAAGGGGAAACCTCCAGCAAGGAAAAGGCCCCCGCAATCTTTATGGTCCAGCCGTGACAACGAGTAACAAGACAAAAAGTAACTCCAAGCTTCTCCGCAAACCAAGAAATTTCATTCCCGCAGCTCGCAAGCGATGATGGACAGGAAAGCCTAATGGTGGTTGAAGCAGAGGTAGGAGGCCACCTCATTCACCGCATGTACATAGATGGAGGATCCGCCTCAGAAGTATTATATGAACATTGTTTCAACAGACTCCGTCTGAAAATCAAAAGACAAATGACCCCAGCCATGACCCCGCTACTAGGGTTCATTGGGGAAATATCCTGGCCGTTAAGACAGATATCACTGATGGTGTCATTAGGAGACGAGGAACACTCTACAATCGCTATGATGGATTTCATGATCGTTCGGTCTCCCTCTTCGTACAACGGTATCATTGGATGAATAGGACTCAGAAAACTCCAAGCAGTACCATCTACCACACACGGGATGCTCAAGTTCCCAGTGCGGGAAGGATAGTAACATTGCATAGCAACACCGTAATACCAACAAAATGCAGAATGGTAGCGGAAGCCAGCTCCTCCCCAATGAACTAGCCGTAAAAGCAGGGATCAAGATAGCAATTCACCCAGAGTATCCATAACAAACTATCACCATAGGCGAAAGTCTATTAGAGAAAGGAATGATGGAACTCTGCGACCTTTTCAGAAGCAATCTAGACGTATTCGCCTGGAAGTCTGCGGACATGACAGGGGTTTCGAGATCCATAGCGGAACACCGCCTGAACGTCCGTGAAGGATGCCCCCAATAAGGCAGAAGAAGAGAGGTCAATCACTGGCCCGAAACAAAGCCATTTAGGAGGAAGTAACTAAGCTGGTAGAAGCACATATCACGAGAGAGGTGCATTACCACAATTGGCTCTCAAACCTGGTCATGGTAAAGAAGCATGATAACAGTTGGAGGATGTGCGTAGACTTCACGAACCTAAACAAATCATGTCCCAAATATTGCTACCCCTCACAGGAATTGATTAGAAAATAAAATCCCTCTGTGGATACCCTTTCAAGTGTTTTCTAGACGCCTACAAAGGATACCATCAAATACAAATGGCAGAGGAGGATGAGGATAAGACCGCGTTCCACACGAGTCAAAGGGTGTACTACTACACAAAGATGCCTTTTGGCCTTAAAAATGCCAGAGCAACATACCAGCGACTTGTGGACAAAGCTTTTAAGAAGCAAATTGGTATGAATTTAGAAGTTTATGTTGACGACCTGGTGATAAAGAGCCATACAGAGCAAAAAATTCTCATAGATGTTGAAGAAACTTTTCAAGTCCTGAGGAAGGGACATTCCTAGGCCACGTCGTAAACATGAAAGGAATCAAAGCATGCCTAAAAAAGTTAGAGGCGATCATAAAGTTGTAGTCCCCAAGGATGAAGAAAGAGGTACAAAGCCTCAATGGAAAGCTGGCAAGAATGAGCATATTTTTTATCAAAATATGCGAAAAAATCACTTCCCTTATTTAAGACTTTGAAAAACTGCATAAAGAAGAGCGACTTGCAATGGACCGTGGAAGCAAAAAAAGCATTCTAGGAGATGAAGAAACATATCGCTGAGCGTCCATTGCTAGCGGTGCCAAAGCCAAGAGAAGATATGATAATGTATCTTTGTGCAGCCAAAGAGGCAATCAATGTAGTCTTGTTAGCGGAAAGAGACTCGAGGTAGATGCGGATCTATTTTGTCTGCCATACATTACAAGCTCCGGAAATCAACTACAGCTCAATGGAAAATCTGGTACTGGTTCTGGTACATGCCTCAAGAAGGCTAAGAAGATACTTCCAGGGGCACACGGTAGTGGTCGTCACAGATCAACCAACCAAGCAAATCTTGTCGTGACCTGAAAATGCCAAAAGAATGGTGAAATGGACTTTTGAGCTAGGAGCGTTTGTTATCAACTACATACCACAAACGTCCATCCACGGCCAAATCTTAACATACTTCATTGCGGAGAGGCCGAATGAAGATGTCCCATCCACATAGATACCGACTGAAGAAGAGATCTCGGAACCATGGACTCTCTTCAAGGACGGATCCTCATGCAAACGTACATGTTTTTTAAGGGCGTGCACATATGTTTTTGGAAAGCATGCACATATGTTTTTGGAAGGCGTGCATATATGTTCTAACGAATTTAATGAGAAAGTGAAGAGTGCACGCATGTTTTCAAATGACGTACATATATATATATATATTTAACAAGATACTTGTACATGAATTGTATTTGATTTCATATCAAATTTTGTTGTATACCATTTATGTTCTTGGTTTGTATTTGCATGTGTATATTTAAATTTTGGTCATAAATTTTGAAGATTATAGAATTTAAAATAGAAAAATATGTGCAATTATCATTTAGGCAAAACTAGTTTCGCGTCTAAACAATTATACGCAAGACATATGTATAATTACAATAATTACAAAAAACACATATGCACCTAATTGATTGAAGAAAAAGAAATCCTCACCATCGTAGAAGAAAAGGGATATTATTGGATGACACCATTACTTGAATACCTTACAAACGGCACACTGCTAGCAGAGACAGAAAAGGCATGGGCCATCAAGATCAAATCAAGACAATATGCCGTGATCGGTGGTGTCCTATACAGAAAGTCATTCATAGAACCATGGCTATGGTTTGTCGGTCCACTTCAAGCGAAGTACGTTGTGAGGGAAATTCATGAAGGGTATTGTAGCATGCACTCCGGACCAAGGTCTGTAGTCGCAAAGGCTATTGGCCAACTATGCACAAGGATGCACGGAACATTATACGAAAATGTGATGATTGCCAAGTCCAACGACCGGTACCCAAAAACCCCCTAACAGAAACTCACACCGATAAACTCCCTATGGCCATTTTATAAATGAGGAATTTACATCTCGGGACCATTCCCGGAAGCTTAGGGGAAGGTAAAGTTATTGATTGATGCCATTGACTACTTCACTAAGTGGATTGAAGCAAAACCGGTCGCAACAATAACCGGAAGCCAAATCAAGAAATTTGTTTGGGATAACATAGTATGCAGGTTTGGTCTTCCAGGAGAGATCGTGTCTGACAACAGAAATTTTTTTTGAGACAACCTATTTAAAGACTGGTGTGACAAGCTCAATATCACACAGAGGTTTGCATCCTTCAAGCATCCCGAGACTAACAGATTGGTAGAAAGGGAAAACCGCAGTTTAGGAGAAGGAATCAAAGCAAGGTTAGACCAAGGAAGCAAGAATTGGGTTAAGAAGTACCGCACGTACTATGGGCACACCGCACTATGATCAAAACCAGCAACGGTGACACTCCATTCTCCCTAACCTATGGCATAGAAGTTGTGCTTCTGGTTGAAATAGGAATGCCCTCGCTAAGATGTGTGGAAGTTGATCAAGTCCTAAACAATGAAGCTTTGCTACTAAACTTAGACATACTGGAAGAGAAGCGGGAAAGAGCCGCAATCCGCAAAGCTAAAAGCAAGGCAAAAATGAAGAAATACTACAACATCAAAGTCCGCGGTACAACATTCAAGCCAGGAGATTTCGTATACCGTAGCAACGAGGCCAACCATGCAAAAGAAGGCAGAAAGTTGGGTCCCAAATGGAAGGACCGTACAAAGTGGTCGAAGCACTAGGAAAATGAGCATATAAGATCCAGAATGGGAATGGAGACATACTTTCGTGCACCTGGAATGTCCAAGATTTGAAGAAGTGCTACCTTTAATTTTCTCATATGTAAGCATCCTCGTTCTTGTAAACCGCGGTAACACATTACCGGTGGTAGGGGAAATTTTCACTTAATCTTATTTCATGTACTATTTTAAATATTATTATTAATGAACATGTGAAGCCTAGCTACCTTCACAAAATTTCCAAAATTCTTGTATATATTACATTTTATGCATTTGGTAAGACGCGCACGCACACACATATTTTTACATGTCAAGGGAATAAGTATGGCCCCACAATTAACTCTATTGTTCCAACACAATATAAGGGCGAGTAACCTAAAAATTAACTCAAGATGCGAAAGCGGATTACAAGCCCAGTACAAGGGAAAACCACCTAATAACATTCGATAAGTCTATCACCGTGTAACTCAAAACATGGTATTAAAAGATAGCACATGTTAACAAAATTGAATACTATCATGATAAGCACAGCCACATACGGCAATGCGCAAAAGAAACTACACAAAATCTCTAAGTACAGAAGGCTGGGAATATTAACCCCAACAACCCAAACCTACCACCCTACCATGAATAAAACCAAGGATTAAAACAAGCTTCACAAAGACACTCCACAGAACGGGACATCATAATCAAAATGGGCTCAGTCAGCGTGGATCCAAGAATCACTAGATTATAAATAGCTAACAATCGGCAGGCTTGTCCTACACAGTAGTGTCGAACAAATCATCATGAGGTTCGGTAGTA
>BQNB010045532.1:0-44217 GCA_026074375.1 Tanacetum coccineum
AATTTTCAACCCCGGGATTCTCACTTCTAAAAGAGTTCATTCTTCTCTTCTCCCGGAATTATCTCATCGGGGCCCTAAAGCTTTCAAAATCATTAAAAAAATTTGAAGCCCGGTGGAGATTTCTCCTTGCTCTTATGGAGAGGACATCCGTGTCTTGGATGTTTCGTGTCTCCATTTGTATCCCCCTTGGCCAGCTCAAGTATGGGGGATCGGGTCAAGCTAAGTGACCTAAAACAAGCGCTTCGTGGGTGGAAACCCATGCTTATCCTAGTATTATCGTAGTAGTAATATGCTAGCTTAATAGTAATAAATAAATGTTTTTTTTTGTGAGAGGCTCGCCTCTTTCATTTTCCGTGTTTTGTGTTTTGTGTTGTATTGTCCAGGATTTCCCAGATTGTTGAAGCCGCTCGTGCTCGCGGTTTTGTCATTCGATCACAATAGCTTCACATCCTCAGCTTCATTTTGGGAATCTAATATCCAAATCTTATCGACTAACGTTTATTTTTAAGCATACTTAATAAACGGCTTAGGATTTACGTAGAGACCCTTCTTAAAACATTGAGGACAATGTTTAATTCTAGTATGGGGGGGGGGGATCTACCGATTTGATTGTACCTGCAGTAGTTGTTTTCACGTAATCCTGTTTTTGCCACCAAAATTTCAAAAAAAATTCAAAAATTTAAAAAAATTCAAAATTAAAATAAGTGTTTTGCCACAATTTTGAATTTCCTACCGGGTAGAATAAAAATAAATTTTGACTCGATCGAGCGTGTTGAGCTCTAGCTTGTTCCTTAACTTTTAGACTAAGCGTTCGCGAATTTTCGCGAAGGACAAAAAATGATAGAGTTATTTTGAGTTGGATGCTAAACAAGGATTATTTGGTAAGCTTAAGGGTCATAAGTGTTGTTTGTGGCTTTTTTCCATAAGCTCCTTAACGGACTAATAAACGCGCTATTTTTTGAAAAGATTAAAATTATTTCAACAATTTTTGAAGTATAGTCGATATCAATAATTTTAGTTCAAATTTATACTTAAATTTTCTAAAAACAAAATTTTCTCTATATCATGAAGTATAAAAAAGAAAAAAAAGTGGTAATAATAATTATAAAATGTGGGCTGATAAAAGTTTGTTGCATCTTGCCGGCTCACAACCGATGTTGCAGCCTCAAAAGATCGAGGATTCCTTAAGAAGGAATATTAATTAAGTGTAGTAAATGTGAGTTAATAAATATAGGGAAAATCTCTTTTTTTCCTTTAAATTTAAATATGCTTTTGAACTAAGACTATTTTATTTTAAGTTTTTCTAAATAAGCTATGTATATACGGGAAGCCTAAGAGTTTTTGAAACCAAAGGTCCGTGAGTCCCGATATAGGTCTTTTGTGGGGTGTCAAAAGCTGGTCACTTGCCTCAAGGTTGGGGATGTGTCGAGGCGAAAATGCTACATGGATGATCTCGCCTTAAATAATTATCTGGGTGGATCTGAAGCATAGAATTTTGCAAGACGTTGATCCATGGTTGAAATTCGAAATGGCACATTCACCTAATATATAATAATTGTCGGGAGTGAAAAGTTCACAAGTTGCAAATATGAGTAGTGTCAGCATCTTAACTTATATTTAACGGTGATTTCGTTTTAAGCTTGGTTTGGAATAAATGAAAAGTCGGGGACGAAGAATTTATCCCTTTTTTGTGGCATTTTAGGATTAAAATGCATCTTGTTCTATGATCCCTAAAAGTTATAAAATAAATAAAAGTCAAACGTTCTAGTTAGTTGCTTAATATGAAAAGTACAAAAAAATTAAAAAAAATACAAAAATATGTGTAGGAATAAATGTATATTTAAAAAATGGTAAAAACAGGGCTTTTCTAAACTCTTGATTCTTTATTTTCCCTTGACGAACACTTAGCTACTTTTCGAGGTTATTAGTCGAGGGAGATTTAAGAATCTTTGTTTTCTAAGTGCTTACTTATAGCATTACGTGAGGACACACAATAGTTTAGTATGGGGGATTTTGGTATGTGCCTAAATACACATACCTTTGACCTTTAAAACCGGACTTAAATGACCAAAAACGTACCAAAAATACTTTGTATTTGTATGTTTTCACTTATATTGTGCAGAAAACGGATATCCGAGAAAAGGATGAAAAACGAAGCCAAAAACGACAAAACCAAGCACGGAATGAAAAAGCGTGGAAAAAGCCAAAGTCAAAGTCAACCCCGAAAAGTCAACAGTCAAAGTTAAAAGTCAAAGACGGAGCCGAAAATGAAGAAATGTTAAACGGGCCCACCCGTACCCATCTAATGGGCCGGGTCAGCCCATTTACACATTTCATGAAGACTTATAAGCCTTTTAAAGATAAAATGGTCCAAATTCCCTTTTCTATACAACCTGGCCCAAACAGTTGAACCACAAAGCCCAAAACCCCATTTAACCAACGTTAAGCCCAAAGGACCATACGTGCAATAACTAAATATACCCTGAGGGACTATAATTGCCAACCCTCAAAACTTCTTAACACCACAAAGGACTTTACTTGCAATTACGCATATCACCTTGAGGGGCCATAATTGTCATTCCACCAAACTTTTACCTGTTAACCTCAAACCCAATCTTCTCGCCAAACCCCTGTCACTCTCAAACCACCCTGAACCTCGTTTACTGTTTACAAAACTACAAAACCATCTCTTTCCCATCCATCCCCACCTCACTATACTCCAAGTGACACCTTGGCAATCCCTTAACCCCTTATTGGACATGAATATCAATGTCTGTGATCATGGAGTGGGCACCAAGAAAAATTCAATGGCCAAGATTGACTAAGGATCTCACTCACACAACAAACACAAGCTTTGAAGCCTCTCACTAAAGAAGCACATCAAAAAGAGGTCAAGACTTAGTCTTAGCATATATAGGACATTTGTAGTTCATATGTTTGTGTCGAATTTTTGTGTGAAGAGTCAAAAGCTTGTAAACATAAATTTGTACCATTTTTATTTACTACAATTTAAATATATTGTCATTTAATTCCTGTCTTTTAATACTTGCAATTTATTTTTCCAAGTTTATGCAAATTTATTGTTTTCTTTAAATTACTTGTCATTTAACTTATTGTCTTTCAAAAAACTGTTTTATTAAGCTCTTGTATAACCTTTTAAGACATTAAAAGCTTGTATAAGTTTGTGTTAAACTTCTGTCTTTAAAAATCCAAAAAAAACCAAAAAATCACAAAAATATAAAAAAAATAAAGCAAGGAGCAGGGTTAATTCTGGATGGCCTTTGGTTTAGAGCTTATGGGAAGCATTTAGGTTTGTTAATAAGCTATTGAGAGCTTATACACTTGCCAAAAAGCTAGGACCCTTTGTAAGTTTCACTTTTAAATTTTAGCTTATTACTGTTCATTAGCTTATTTAGTGCTTATTTTCTGCTTATCTTGCTTATTTATCATTGCTATTTATCTGTCTTTCAATATTTGTGCTTAAATCAGTCTAGCCTAGCTTAAAATTGGACTTTTCAAAGTTAAAGGGGTGTTTGGGATAGTGGGTCAAAAAGGGTCATTTTGGTTTAAAAACCATTTGGGCCACTTGACTAACTTGTACAACCTTTTTTAAGTTAATCTTAATCAGTCTTTAAAAGTTTTTAAGTCTTTAACATTGTTTTCAATTTTTTCTAAAAGGTGTTTGAAACTGTGGATTTGAAACAGTTTCTAAAAGTACTTATTGGTGTTAGCTTTCAAATCAAGTTTTTAAGTATTGTTTATGTGTCTTTCTAAGTGTAAAATGCAGTAGGTAAAAGTTTTTTAAGTTTTCATTTGTGCATCTTGTTTTTAGTGTAAATCTGTCAAGGCAATTTCCTAGTTAAAAGCCAATTTTTATTTACAATTTTTAGTCAGTTAAATTTGTTTTTAGAATCCAAATTTTTGAGCATAAGCTCCTTTGAGGTCAAGCTACATCTGTTTTTACTTATTTTCTATTTTGAATTTAATTTCCTAGCTTATTTAATAGGCTGCATAAGCCACTTTTTGTCTTTTCAAAACAAACACTCAGCATATGCTGAGTGTGTCAGCCAATTTCACAAGCTTTTTTTTAGGACTTATTTTCATTTCAACCCTTTTTATTTTTGTTGATTTTAGTAGCCCATAAGCTGGTCTTTAAGAACATATGCCCCATATAGCTTTTATAAACCCAATAAGCCCATTTGACTGTTTTGCTTATTTCGAGCTTATTTCAAAAAGCACTTTCAGCCATTTTATTTTTCTTGCATCCAGAACTGTTCAAAGTATTTTTCAGCAATTTTTTAGATTTTTCCAAGTTCGTTTAGTATTTTTTATATTTAATTTTAGTTAAAATAGTTTTTAATTCATAATAAAAATTTTAAAAGTCAAAAATATAATTCTTTTTTTTTAAAATTTTCTTTTATCAATTAGGACCTAGAAAAATTAAATTTGCTTTCGTAGGGTTATTTTTGCAAAATTTCATTTTTTAAAGAACGGGATTTATCCCGTTCTCGTTTCTAGGTTTTAATCGCTTTTAGCTTTCGTTTTTAGGTTTCCCGTATTCGTTTTTGCTTTTTAATAGTAGAAATTAGTAATCCCAAATCCAAATATCCTTTTCCCATTCAATCACTCGATCACGAACGTTCTCGATTTTCAATTTGCACCTCGACGGGACTACGACTTCGGGTAGGTTTTGAGGGATTGTGCTTTGGATAAAAGCGAATATTTTAAAAGCCTCTTGGAATACTTACTATTGATAAAATCCTTATATTTATATATATTTATTATCTATTTATATATACGTGTTCGGATCGAATCAAATACTATGCTTATAAAAATGTTAAAACTTATCAATATACCCTAATTAAGTATATTAGATGAGTTATACGTTTAACGGAGTATATAGACGTTGATTGTTGATTTTTAGTTTACGCGATTTAACTAAACGATGAAAATTAAAAGTAAACGAGTAAAACCCTAAAAATAAATAATAGAATTATTGAAGTCGTAAAATGAAATGAAATAACGGATTATTACAGTCTTCCTCGTTAAAAGAGCCTTGTCCGCAAGGCTCAAGATGCGGCACTTGTCGAGGGTGCAGTTTTCCTTTTCTTTGTGAAGAGAAGCGGATACTTCTTTCGAAATTGATCTTCACGTTCCCATGTGAACTCAGGACCTCTCCTGGAGTTCCATCGAACTTTGATAATTAGAATACGACTTTGCTTTAACTGCTCGACTTCACGATCCATGATCTCTACCGGTTCTTCAACGAAGTGAAGTTTATCATCAATGTGTATTTCATCCAATGGAATTGCCAACGGCTCGTCGAATAAACATTTCTTCAAATTGGATATGTGAAATATGCTATGAACCCTGCTTAATTGCTGAGGAAGTTCTAGTCTGTAAGCAACGGTTCCCACTTTTTCCAACACCTTAAAAGGGCCAATATACCTTGGGTTCAACTTCCCCCGTTTGCCAAAACAGATAACCCCTTTCCATGGCGATACCTTCAACATGAATCGATCACCAACTTGAAATTCTAAAGGCTTACGCCTCACACCGGCGTAACTCTTCTGGCGATCACGAGCGGCTTGAATTCTTTGTTTGATTTGAATTATATTTTTGGTTGTTTCGTGAATGATCTCTGGACCGGTAAGCTGAGCATCTCCGACCTCTGCCCAGCAAACAGGTGAACGACACTTACGACCATAAAATGCCTCAAATGGGGCAGCCTTGATGCTCGTATGATAGCTATTATTGTATGAGAACTCAATCAGTGGTACGTGTCTTTCCCAACCATTCCCAAAGTCTATCACGCAAGCGCGTAACATATCTTCTAGTGTCTTAATGGTTCTTTCACTTTTCACATCAGTCTATGGATGGTACGCAGTACTCATATCTAACCGAGTACCCAAAGCCTTTTGAAACGCCCTCCAGAAACCTGACGTAAATCTACCGTCACGGTCACAAATGATTGAGACTGGTATTCCATGTCTCGTGACCACTTCTTTCAAGTACAGTTGTGCTAATTTGTCTATAGAGTCATTTTCCCTTATCGGTGGAAAGTGTGCAGACTTAGTAAGACGGTCTACTATCACCCAAATGGTATCATAACCATTTGATGTCTTAGGTAGCTTGGTGACAAAATCCATGGTAATATTGTCCCAATTCCACTGAGGAATCTCAGGTTGCACCAACAAACCAGATGGTTTTTGGTGTTCAGCTTTGACCTTTAGACATGTCAAACATTTGCTAACATAGGTGGCAATATCGGCTTTCATGTTGGGTCACCAGTATAATTGCTTCATTTCTTGGTACATCTTGTCAGAACCTGGATGAACAGAATATTTCGACTTGTAGGACTCATGCATAATCAGAGTCCTTAGATCACCGTAGCATGGCAACCAACTTCTGTTATTCAAACACATCGTTCCGTCAACACGCGGTTCTAACTTTTCTTTCCTGAGCTTTCCTGGTTCCCTTGAAGCTTCAATTAGCATACCTCCCACATCTTCAGACTTGAGGTTTTCTGGTTTTCTTGCCTCAGTCTGAGCTCCCAAAATTTGCTTTGGAAGATCCAAACCAATAGTCATGACTAAGGCTCGAACCCGCAGTGGCTCTCATTTTTTCCTGCTTAAAGCATCGGCCACCACATTTACTTTTCCGGGGTGATAACGAATCTTAATCGTAATCACTGAGCAATTCCAACCAACGACGTTGTCTCATGTTCAATTCTTTCTAATCAATGATGTGTTGTAAGCTTTTGTGATCAGTGTACACAGTACACTTGGTTCCATACAGATAGTGTCTCCAAAGTTTTAGAGCGAACACTACTGCTCCTAACTCCAAGTCGTGGGTGGTGTAGTTCTTCTCGTGAATTTTCAGTTATCGTGATGCATAAGCAATTACCTTCTCACTTTGCATTAAGACAACTTCTAATCCCTTATGCGAAGCATCACAATAAATGATAAAGTTCTCAGCTCCTTCAGGTAAAGCCAAGATAGGTGCAGTGCACAACTTTTCTTTCAATAGTTAGAAGGTTGCTTCTTGTTTATCACCCCAATCAAACATGACCTTCTTCTGAGTTAGCTTGGTCATTGATTTGGCGATCTTTAAAAACCCTTCAATGAATCTCCGATAGTATCCGGCAAGACCTAAAAATTAACGAATCTCTGTTGGAGTCTTAGGAGATTCCCAATCTTTAATTGACTCGATCTTGGCGGGATCCACGTGAATACCCTGGCTGTCAATCACGTGACCGAGAAATTGTACTTTGGGGATCCAAAATTCACATTTAAAGAATTTGGCATGCAACTCCTCTTTCTTTAGCAACTCCAAGATTAGCTTCAGATGCTCTTCATGTTCTTGTTTGCTCTTCGAATAGATCAAAATATCGTTGTTGGGAATAAATCTTCACAAGATAGTACTACTAGTCCAAGAGGTTAATACTTCTCTTATTATAACTAACAATATTAACTGAGTTAGTACCGCTAGTACAATATTAGTACTGCTAGAGTTATTTTGTACTGCCAGAGAAGATTAATACTGCTGAAGACTTAAGACTGCTAGAAGAAGATTGCATGAAGATAAAAACGTATGAGAAGATATATATGGATGTAATCTAAGTGTATATCTCATAAGAATAGAAAGATACGTATATGTTTAGAATGATAGAATATCTTAAAAGATTTGTAGTTATCTTGTAAAGGACTCCTTGGTGTATAAAAGGAGATCCTAGGTTAAGGTGTTAGACACACTTTTTAGAGATTGAATTCATAGTTTTGGATGCTTCAAGGTTGTAAACCCTAGTAATAGTTAAGAGTACTCGTATTATTGATCTAATAATATTGGAGCATTTGATTATATCTTTGTTATTCAAGATTACTGTTTTATTCATAATACTTCTAGGTATTAAAGTGTAGATTCCGCATACACTTTAGTATACAAACAAAGTTTCTACAACAAGTTATTTTGGATTTATCCAAGGTAATTTAACCTTAGACAACCTAAGGAATTAATCAAGGTTTGGGATCAACAAGTGGTATCAGAGCTTTGCTTTGAGAAACTTTGATCTATGAGACATGAAGTTTGAATTTGCAAATAGTAATACTACTGCAAAACTTCCCATACTCAAACTAGGTGAGTATGAGATGTGGGTGATTAGAATTAAGCAGTACTTTCAAATACAAGACTATGCTCTATGGGATGTCATAGAGAATGGTAATTCATGGGTGTTTGTACCACAGATAGCACAAGAGAATGGTACTTCAGTTACAAAGATGTATGTGCCTGTAACTGCTAAAGAAAAGACCAATAAGAAGAACAATGAGAAGGCCAGAAGCTTGCTACTCATGGCTCTTCCCAATGACATCAACTCACATTCAGTCAGTACCCTGATGCTAAATCAATGTTTGTTGCCATTGAAATACAATTTGGTGGTAATGAAGCAACTAAGAAAACACAAAAGACACTTTTGAAGCAACGGTATGAAAATTTCAGTGCAACAAGTGCAGAGTCTCTTGACTCTATCTTTAACAGGCTTCAGAAAATTGTCAGTAGGCTTGCAATCTTGGGTGTGGTCATCGCTCAAGAAGACTTAAATTCAAAATTTTTGAGCAGCTTGCCTCCTGATTGGAACACTCATGTGGTTGTTTGGATGAATAAGTCTAAAGTTGATATAATGGGCATTAATGATCTGTACAACAACTTCAAGATTGTTGAACAAAAGGTAAAGAAATCTGTTGGTGCAAGTAGTGGTGCTCAAAACTTGGCCTTTATGACTGCTCCAAGTACTAGCAGTACTAATGATGTTAAAACTGCTAGTCCTCAAGTTAGTACTGCTAGCACAAATGTTAACACTGCTAGTCCTCAAGTTAGTACTGCTAGCTTCAGTGATAATGTTGTGTATGCTTTCATGGTTGAAAATCCAAATGGTTCTAATCTTCTACATCAATACTTAGAGCAAATTCATGAAGATGATTTGGAAGCAATGGATTTGAAGTGGTAGCTCTCTTTGCTAAGTATAAGGGCAAAGAGGTACTATCAGAGGACATGAAATAAGATTTTCATTAATGCTAATGATACTGCTGGGTATGATAAATCCAAGGCAGAGTGTTTTAACTGTCATAAGATGGGACACTTTGCCAGGGAGTGTAAAGCACCAAGAAGCAAGGAAGGTCAGTTCAGAAATTAAGACAACATCATGAAGCAAGGAAACAATGAAGACACATCCTTAAAGGCAATGTTGGCTATAGATGGTGTAGGCTTTGACTGGAGTAACATGGCAGAAGAACAAGTTCAGACAAACATGGCTCTAATGGCATTTTCAGACTCTAAGGTATACAATGATAAAACTTGCTCTAAGACTTGTCTGGAAAACTTTGAAACTATTAAGAAACAGTGTGATGATTTGATTGTTAAGCTTAATCAAACTGAATTTACAGCAAATACATATAAAAGAGGTTTAGCAACTCTAGAAGAACATCTTATCACTTATAGAAAGAATAAGGTTCTCTTTAGTGAGGAAGTTGCAGTTTTAAAAGAGACGTAGCTTGCAAAGACTATGAAATAAATGTACTTAAAAGTGAGTTTGATAAAGTTAAGCAAGAAAAAGAGGGCATTAAATTTAAAATTGAGAAATTTGATAAGGCCTCAAAAGATTTAAATCAGTTGTTAGGAAGTCAGATAACTGACAAGAGTAAGAAGGGTTTGGGGTATAGTGCAATTCCTCCACCTCATCCTTTAATCTATAATAGACCTAAAAAGCTTGATATGTCTTATTCTGGTCTTGATGAATTCAAAGAGCCTGAATTCAAAGGTTATGGTACTGAGAATAGTAAGCAAGAGTCTAACATAGTTTGTGATAAGAAATCAGATGATTCTAAGAAAAGTTCTGATGACTCTTTGGTAAAAGATCAAGTATCAAAAGACACAAGTAGCTTTGTTGAGTCTTCACTTAATGTTGATAAAGAAACTGTTTTTCCTGTTGATAAAAAGGTAGAGTCTGTCAAACCTAAAAATCATGAAAAACCAGTTAAAAAGTCAGTTAGGTATGCTGAGATGTATAGATCACAAACTCCTAGGGGGAATCAAAGGAATTGGAATGGACAGAAGTCCAATCAACTAGGAAGTGATTTTGTGATGTATAACAAAGCTTGCTCTATTTGTGGGAGTTTTAATCATGTACAGGCTCAGTGTAAGTACCATCAAAGGGAAGGGATGGTATATGGGAATACATATAAAAGGGTGAACTACAACTATACAACCAATAGAACTCACCCTAATGCTCAAAGGAACATGGTTCCAAGAGCAGTTTTAATGAAAACTGGCCTAAAAACTTTTAATACTGCCAGGACAGTTAATACTGCTCATCACAAAACTACAGTTTTTAGTGCTAAACCAATTCTATGTTTTTCAAAACCAGCACAATCAACTGTAAGAAGACCCTTTCAAACTAAAACAACATTATATAACAAAAGGTTTACACAAAAAGTTAATACTGCCAAGGCACAAGCAGTTAATACTGCTAGGCCAAAAGTAGTTAAAACTGTTAGGCAAAATTCTGCAGTTGTTAATGCTGTTAGGGTTAATCAAGCAAATGCTGTAAAGGCCTTAGCATGTTGGGTTTGGAGACCTACCAAACCTAATAGTGCATCAATCACCTTCAAGAAACATAATTACATTGATGCACGAGGCAGATCCAAGTCAGTAATGGCTTGGGTCCCCAAAGGAATCTAATTTCCTTATTTTTATGTACAGGGCAAGCCACAACAAGATGACACAGGATTTGTTGACAGTGGATGCTTAAGGCACATGACTAGGAACATAGCTTATCTCTCAGATTTCAAGGAGTTTGATGGAGGTTATGTTGCATTTGGAGGAGGAGCACATGGTGGTAGAATTACTGGTAAAGGAACACTTAAGACTAATAATCTTGATTTTAAAGATGTATACTTTGTCAATGAGTTAAAATTCAATCTTTTTAGTGTCTCACAGATGTGTGACAAAAAGAACTATGTCCTTTTTACTGACACTAAATGTCTTGTCTTATCTCCTAATTTTAAGTTGCCTGATGAAAATCAGATACTTCTTAAAATTCCTAGAAAGGACAATATGTACAGTTTTGATATGAAGAACATTGTTCCTAAAGAGAGTTTAACTTGTCTTGTTGCAAAGGCTACATCAGATGAATCAATGCTCTGGCATAGGAGGCTTGGTCATATTAATTTTAAGAACATAAATAAGCTTGTTAAGGATAATCTTGTAAGAGGATTGCCTACAAAACATTTTGAAAATGACCAAACCTGTGTTGCTTGTCTTAAAAGAAAGCAATACAAAGCTTCTTGTAAGTTCAAAGTTCTGAATCCAATTACTATGCCTTTGTTTATGCTTTATATGGATCTGTTTGGTCTAACTTTTGTGAGTAGTTTAATGCATAAGAAGTACTGCTTGGTAGTCATTGATAATTATAGCAGGTTTTCATAGGCTTTCTTTTTAACAACTAAGGATGAAACCAGTGAGATCGTTAAGATATCAAAGAAATAGAAAACCTAGTGGATAAGAAAGTAAAAATAATCAGAAGTGATAATGGAACAGAGTTTAGGAACAAAATTATGGATGATTTTTGTAGAGAAAAGAGTATTTAGAGAGAATATAGTGTAGCCAGGACTCCTCAGCAAAATGGTGTAGCTGAGAGGAGGAATAGGACACTAATTGAGGCTGCTAGAACAATGTTAGCTGAGTCTAAGTTACCTACCACATTTTGGGCTGAAGCATGTACAGAATAGGGTCTTATTAGTCAAGCCTCATAACAAGACACCTTATGAACTCTTTAAAGGTTTTAAACCAGCTCTAAGCTTTATGAAACCATTTGGATGTCATGTTACTATTCTGAATACCTTAGACAGTTTAGGCAAGTTTGATGGAAAAAGTGATGAAGGTTTCTTTGTTGGATATTCTTTAAGTAGTAAAGCCTTTAGGGTATACAACACTAGAACCAGGAAGGTAGAAGAAAACTTGCATATTAGGTTTTTAGAGAATAAGCCTATGATAGAAGGGAATGGTCCAAAGTGGCTATTTGATATTGATTCTCTAACCCAATCTATGAACTATGTACCAGTTACTACAGGTACAATTTCTAATGAATCTGTAGGTACACAAGGTGAATTTAATGTAGGTACATCAGAAGAAATTAGTCAAGATTGCATTGTGATGCTAATTTGGAAAGATGCTTCATATTTTGATTCACCTTCCAAGGATGTTGATAATGGTGAACCAAAATCTGCTGCTGATGATCAAAAGCAGGATGGAGATGGTCTAGATAATGAGAATGCTGAACAAGATAAGTCTGATGATGGTAGCACTCCTAAAGATGTTGATGCTGCTGGACAACATGTTAATACTGCCAGTCCTAAAGTTAATACTGTTGTTCCATCAGTTAATACTGCTAGTTTAAATGATCCAAATAGACCTAAAGACATGTTCACATTGGGAGCTAGTCATTCACTAGAAGCCACTCATGTTGAGTTCTTTAGTGATGAGGATGAACCAGAAGTTGATTTGGGGAACATCCCTAATTCCTATCCAGTTCCAACCATTCCTTATATAAGAATCCATAAAGATCACCCAATTATAAATGTGATTGGTGATGTGAAGTCCTCTGTTTAAACAAGAAGAATGACACAAAATACCAATGAACAAGGATTCATAAGTGCTGTATATGAAGGGAAGACTCATGAAGACCTTCACACTTGTCTTTTTGCTTATTTCCTATCACAGGAAGAACTAAAAAGAATCTCCAAAGCACTAAGTGATCCAGCTTGGGTAGAAGCAATGCAGGAGGAGCTTCTATAGTTTAAACTTCAAAAGGTTTAGATTCTTGTGGATTTGCCTAAAGGTCATAGAGCCATTGGTACCAAATGGATCTTCAGGAACAAGAAAGATGAAAGAGGCATTGTAATTAGAAACAAAGCAAGACTTGTTGCTCAAGGACATACTCAAGAAGAGGGCATAGATTATGATGAAGTCTTTGCTCCTGTAGCAAGAATTGAGGCAATAAGACTGTTCCTAGCTTATGCTTCCTTTATGGGTTTCATGGTGTATCAAATGGATGTGAAGAGTGCTTTCCTTTATGGTCAGATAGAAGAAGAGGTATATGTGTGTCAACCTCCAGGATTTGAAGATCCTGACTATCCAGACAAAGTTTACAAGGTGGTGAAAGCACTTTATGGTTTGCATCAAGCTCCAAGAGCATGGTATGAAACCTTGGCCAACTATCTGTTGGGCAATGGGTTTCAAAGAGGAAAGATTGATCCGACATTGTTTATCAAGAAGCAAAAAGGAGATATTTTGCTTGTTTAGATCTATGTTGATGACATTATTTTTGGCTCTACAAAGAAGGAGATGTGTAATGAATTTGAGAAGCTTATGAAGGATAAGTTTCAGATGAGTTCAATGGGAGAACTTACTTTCTTTTTGGGCTTACAAGTAAAACAAAAGGAAGATGGAATATTTATCAGCCAGGATAAATATGTAGCTGAGATTTTGAAGAAATTCAACTACACTGATGTGAAGTCTGCTTCAACTCCAGTTGATTTGGAAAAACCTTTAGTCAAAGATGGAGATGCTGATGATGTTGATGTACATCTCTATAGATCTATGATTGGGTCCTTGATGTATCTTACAACATCTAGACCAGATATCATGTTTGCAGTATGTGCATGTGCCAGATTCCAAGTTACTCCAAAGACATCACATCTCTTAGCTGTAAAGAGAATTTTTAGATATCTTAAAGGCAAACCAACTTTAGGCCTTTGGTTTTCTAGGAATTATCCATTTGAGCTAGTTGCTTATACTGATAGTGACTATGCTGGAGCAACTCAAGATAGGAAATCAACAACTAGAGGTTGTCAGTTTTTGGGAAACAGGTTGATATCTTGGCAATGCAAGAAGCAAACTGTAGTTGCCACCTCTACAACTGAAGCTGAATATGTGGCTGCTGCTAGTTGCTGTGGACAAGTACTCTGGATTCAAAATCAACTGCTGGATTATGGGTATAATTTCATGAATACTATGATTCACATTGATAATAACAGTACTATCTGCATTATTGAAAATCATGTTCAACATTCTAAAACAAAACATATTGAGATTAGGCATCATTTTATAAGAGATTGCAATGCTAAAAAGTTAATTCAAATGGTTAAAATTGATACTGAACACAATGTTGCAGATCTTCTTACAAAAGGTTTTGATGCTGGAAGGTTTCAGTACTTGGTCTCAAGTATTGGAATGCTTAATCCTTAATGTCTAAATCTCTTTGTGTCTTTGTAAAGTTTTGTAAAGGATTAGTACTGTTAGTTGTATCCATTAGTACTGCTAAGTATAACTTGTACTGTCAGTTATACTTAATACTGCTAGTTAAAACTGTTAGTCAAAATTAATACTGCTAGTCAAGAAAATGCTTTGGATTGTGTTTTTCTTGGTTCTGGACTAACATTTGCAGGTTACAAGTGAAGAATTGTTTGAGGGGAGGATAATGATGTTTGTATGCAGTAAAGAATGAATGAAAGGACATCTTACATCAGACAAAAGTGTCAAACATATAGGAAAATCAAAAGAGGTCAGGACACTAAGGTACCTCAGTCTGGTGGTCCCCCTGAAAAAGGTTGGTGATGAGGCTGTCCATAAGGAGTTGGGTGACAGAATGGAAAGGGCTGCCACTACTGCTTCTAGCTTAGAAGCAGAGCAGGACAGTGGTAACATAAATTAAGACCCAATCCATGGCAACACTTAATGAGCCAAGTCCTTAGGGAATTGGTTCAGGTAGTGGTCCCAGGTGCCAAGAAACCATATTGGGGTTGTAGGTGCTCAAACTAGGTTTGAGACTACATCTAACAGTCCAATAAACCACCTCTCTTAAGAGTTAACACACTTGGAAGTGGGGAAGATAGTACGAAACTTATAGAATTGATGGCACATTGTACAAAACTGTTTGATATGGTGAGTCAAAAGAAATGAGAGATTCAGTGAGCTTAAAAATAGAAAGAGAGATGTGTGTATGAAAAACAGACAGAGAGTTTTAGTAAGAAAAAGAAATGAGAGATATTGTGAGATGAAAAACAGAAAGAGAGTTTGTGAGAATCTAAGTTTATGATAGAAATGCTTGTTGGAATAGCATTGGTGTTTATACTGCTAGGCATAAACTTAATACTGCTAGTATTAAGTTAGTACTGCCAGGCATATCTTTATACTGCTGGGTGAAGTTAATACGGCTGGGCGCAAAGTTAATACTGTTAGGCTAAAATTAGTACTGGTGGGTGACCGTTAGTACTGTTTGAGGTATAACAGAATTTTTAATTAATTAAATAGCCGTTGAGATATTTCCGCCAACAACTTGCTTATAGGGGTCTATGATTTGGAAAATTCATGATATTTCTTTCTCTTATACGATTTCTTCCTTATAAAGATTCAATCTTATTAAGTCGGTCAAATCAAAACCCTAAGCTCTCTCTACAAAATCTCAATCCACTTTACCAAACTCTCATATTCTCATCCACGATCACATCCTAGAAGTTTACTCACTCTTTCAGCAATCACATGGCTAATTTGGAATTTTGCGACAAGCACAATATGGTGGCCTATTTACAGAAGTCAGAAGGCAGTGAAGGGTTTCATGAAATCATTGATTTTCTCACTGCAAGTCACATCCACCATGCCCTTATTGAGAATCCAACCATTTATGCTTCACCTATAGAACAATTTTGGCAAACTGCTGCTTTATGCATAATTGAGGATGGAGTTCAGGGTATTACTGCTACCATAGACAGAAAGCTCAAGGTATTGGTTACTGAGGCCTCCATTAGAAGACATCTAAAGCTTGAAGATTCTGAAGGTCTTAAAACTCTCCCTACTATAGAAATTTTTGAGCAATTGGCTCTTATGGGGTATGTAACTACTTCTGATAGCTTAACCTTCCAAAAAGGTTACTTTTCCTGATAGTGTAAGTTATTTATACATACCATACTCCACTGATTGAGTCCTAAGAAGACTGCTTGGGAGCAGTTTAGTAGTAACATAGCTACTGCTATCATTTGCCTGGCAACTAACCGTACCTTTAACTTTTCCAACTTCATCTTTGAGGCTATGGTAAAGAACATAGATAGTAAGTCAAAGTTTTTGATGTATCCTAGATTCATTCAAATATTTTTGAACAAGCACCAAAGACTGCTTTTCCCACATACAAGAACTTATCCTACTCCTACCCTTACACACAAGTTATTTAGCAACATGAAGAGAATCTCCAAGGGATATTCTGGGGTGGTTACTTCATTGTTTAACACAATGTTGGTTCAGCATCAGGATGAAGAACCATCTCACGAAACTACACATGAGTCATCTCCTTCGAGAATAACATCCTCACCATCCTTATCACCTCAAACACATCCATCTACCTCACAACCACGAACAACATTTGTTGCAGAGGAGCCTGATCTAATGCCCCATGAATCACCTCTCCAAAGTGTTCACTCACTTGGACGTGATGAGGGTAGCTTAACACTTAATAAATTAACGGTTCTGTGTACCACATTATCCAAGAAGGTGGAGGATTTACAGAATGATTTGCAGCAGACCAAGAAGGTTTATAGTTCTGCTCTTACAAAGCTTATTTTAAGAGTGAAAAAGTTGGAGAAGCAAGTCAAGACAAGCAAAGCTAGGAGAAGAGTAAGGCTAGTTCTTTCAGAAGATAAAGATGCTGTAGAGGATTCTTCCAAACAGGGGAGGAAGATCTCTGAAATTGATACAGATCCTTCTATTTCATTGGTACAAGATGAAGGACCTTCATGGTTTTAGGAGGATGCAGAGATTCATGAGAAGATTAGTGATAATACTGATGTATTAATAGAAGAAGAAGAACCTACTGAGATTGTGGAAGATCAGGGTAGTGGTGAAAAAGGTGAAAAAGAAGTTAGTACTATTGGAGCAGAACATAGTACTGTCATTCCTAAAGTTAGTACTGCTACTGCAAATTTAGTATACATCAGAAGGAGTGCAGAAAAGAGAAAAGATAAAGGAAAAGCTATTATGAGAGAAGATGAATCTGTTCAGAAGAAGACAAAGAAGCAATTAGAGCAAGAAAGACTTAGTCATGAAACAGCTATTAGATTGCAAGAACAGATTGATGAAGAAGAAAGAAAAAGGATTGCTAGAGATGCAGAAATAGCTAAACAGTTATAAGAAGAATATGATAGAGCAAGACAAGAACAAGAAGTTGTAGCTAAAGATGATCAAGCTCATGTTATTGATTGGAGTGATCCTGCTGTGATAAGATATCATGCACAACAAAATAGGCCTTACTCTGTAGCTGAAGCCAGGAAGAACATGTGCATATATTTGAAGAATCAGTGAGGATTCAAGATGAGTCACTTCAAAGGAATGAGTTATGATGACATAAGACCTATATTTGAAAGAGTATGGGATCAAAATCAATCATTTGTACCTATGGATTCTGAAAAAGAAAAAGGCAGTGAAAAGAAAGGAAGTAGAAATCACTTGCTAGAAAAAGAGCAACAGAAAAGCAAAGTGAAGAAAGTACAAAAAGGAAAAAGATAGAAGATGATATAGAGAGGGAAGAACTTAAAGCCTATTTGGATCTGGTTCCAATAGAAGAATTTGCTATGGAAATTGAATCTTTGGCAACTAAGTATCCAATAGTTGATTGGAAGACTCATGTCCTGACTTAAAACTTTATGTATTATCAAATCATCAGAGCAGATGGAGGATCAAAGAATTACAAAATTTTTAGTGAGATGCTTGATGATTTTGACAGACAGGATGTAATGGATCTACACAGACAAGTAGAAGAAAGGTATACAACATCAAGACCAGAAGGATATGACTTGATGTTATGGGGAGATCTGAAGATCTTATTTCAACCTGATGAAGAAGATGAAGTCTGGAGGAATCAACATGAATACAATTTGATAAGCTGGAGACTATTTGATTCATGTAGAATTCATATCTTGTTGATGGACAATGGAATTGCCATTCACATGATGATAGAGAAGAAGTATCCGCTTACTCAAGAAATGCTATCAAAGACGTTAAGCAGAAAACTAGAGGTTGATCATGAAAATGAGATGGCTTTTAAACTTCTAAGGTTTATAAGATCACAAGTACAACAGTAGAAGAGTGTTTGAAAGAATCCTCAGCAGAAGAAGACTAGAAGATTTGATTCAGAAGAAACTTGAGATTTAAGGGTAAATCACAAGTTTAGGGGAGGATTGTTGGGAATAAATCTTCACAAGATATTACTGCTAGTCCAAGAGGTTAATACTACTCTTATTATAACTAACAGTATTAACTGAGTTAGTACTGCTAGTACAATATTAGTACTGCTAGAGTTATTTTGTACTGCCAGAGAAGATTAAGACTGCTGAAGACTTAAGACTGCTAGAAGAAGATTGCATGAAGATAAAGACGTGTGAGAAGATATATATGGATGTAATCTAAGTGTATATCTTATAAGAATAGAAAGATATGTATATGTTTAGCATGATAGAAGATCTTAAAATATTTGTAGTTATCTTGTAAAGGACTCCTTGGTGTATAAAAGGAGATCCTAGGTTAAGGTGTTAGACACACTTTTTAGAGATCGAATTCATAGTTTTGCATGCTTCAAGGTTGTAAACCCTAGTACTAGTTAAGAGTACTCGTATTATTGATCTAATAATATTGGAGCGTTTGGTTATATCTTTGTTATTCAAGATTACTGTTTTATTCATAATACTTCTTGGTATTAAGGTGTAGATTCCGCATACACTTTAATATACAAACAAAGTTTCTACAACAAGTTATTTTGGATTTATCCAAGGTAATTTAACCTTAGACAACCTAAGGAATCGATCAAGGTTTGGGATCAACATATAGTACTAGGTAAGTCCAGGTCGTTCCATGGGATTTATAGCAATTCACAGATTGTTTATCAAGGAACAAAGCTAATTGATTGTCACCGATCAAATAGCCAAAACGTGTGTATAAAGCAAGCAAGGAACAAGACATGATCCACATAACCTAATAGATAGAGATAGAGCAAGACTTTATATAAACAAAGCATACAAGTCATATATGATGGGTAATCATAATAACAAGCATATTACCAATGATAACATAGAATCCTTTCGGCCTATATACTACATTATCACGAGTGCATTAAGAATGATTTATATCAAATATGTATAAATATAAATTCCTCCTAACTTAGTCGGTCAACATAAGGAAGGGTATTAAACATTAGTCTACTTGGGTTGTTTATCAATTTACCACACAATTCTCACAAGTATGATATTGACACGTCATAGACAAATGGTTCAAAATACATCAAGACAATTAACCGTTTCAGCCTATTTCAATTCCATTGATATACCAAAAGATAAACAATTATCCAAGCAAGATAACATCGAATTCATAAACATGTATATTCATAGGTCATAGCAAAATCATCCAATATTATTCATGTTTCACATTTGAGAACAAAGTAACAATACCAATATTTCAACTACAACAACCACCAACCCAAAACTAATAGTTCCATGATCAACCAACAACCAAATGCTACTGAGATAAAGCAAAATATACCAAGTAACTTCTGGAAATCTGCAATATATCACCAAATGGAGTGTTTGGTAACAAGGTTTATGGTGATGATCTTAAGAGAATTTGGTGTGAATCCTCTAAGAATCAAAGTGGAAAGTGTTTAGATTCTGGAAATGGATGGTATGTGGTCTTGATATGGTGTTAGAACTGGGAAATTTATTGATATGGTGGTGGTTTATGGTGGTGAGTGACGGATTAAAGGGGTGTTTGGATCATTGGATCCAAGGATCCTCACCACTCCTTCCTCTTCTCCAAAGGCTCTAATGAATGTGTGTGTGTAAGATATAAGATTGTATGAGAGATATATGAAATGGGAAGGCCAAGGAGGGTATTTATAGGCTGTTCGGGGGTCAAAGTGCGCCTCACAAACTTATTTGTGCGCCGCACATAGTGAGTTAATGCACACTTCATTTAATTGCCTTTAATTTTCTCTTCCGACTGAAAAGTGCGCCGCACTTTTGGTAAAAATGCCGCACTTTAGGGCGTTTTTGGCTTTTTTTCAAGGTTTTAGATAATTGAATTCTCTTCGCGTGGCCGCTTGAACCAATTAAAACGGAGTTCGTATGACCGAGTTATGGCCAAAATAGTGAACATGTGTCGGGAGATCTTTATCTTTAGTTATTTCGTTGTTTAAGCTTCAAATCTTTGTGTATTCTTCCGTTTTCTTCCACGACACGTACATAGAACCTACAATAGCAAATATACTCGATTAAGTATCGAAAGTTCTTATAATTAACCAATAAATATACATAAAAGCATAGATAACGCATATTGAAATATGTATAATTTGAGCGTTATCAAATCTCCTACACTTAAAACTTTGCTTGCCCTCAAGCAAATCTTAGAAAAGAAATTTTATAAACAAGGTCCTAAGTGACAAGACAAGGAAATATATATATATTTATAAATTTTGATATATTTATTTTTTTAATTTAAAAAATTTTATTGGGTGTGAAATTTTCGAAAATATTTTTGGTTTTTGTAACAAATAAGTGCAAAAGGCGCAAGCACCTTCCCATACTTAAGGGTTTGCTTTCCCTCAAGAAAAATAAGGAAAATAATAAGCTTTACAAAACAAACATGGAATTATGAAAAATATTTTTGGATTTTTAAAATGTGAAAACAGAGATGTTTAACAATACCCAATGATCTTCAAGCTGTAATAACATGACTAAGAACCTCACGAATAAGGAAAGTATAATTCACTCAAACACTCGTATGTGATGTAATAGAGGGTAAAAGGGAAATCATACTCAATTGCTCAAACATGATTCATTAAGTTACCATAGGCTTGTACAAGAAACAAAACTACACCGACATGGCGTAAGCACCAAGTATAAATATCAAAAGAGGATTTTTATTCGAGTTGTAACGTTAGGCTAAGGGTTAATAAGGGTGTAGATAAGGCATGGGAAATATTTACTGGAAATGGTTTTACAATATACATGTCGACATGTCCAAGAAACCCATGTTGCTAGTTACGACAATCCACAAACCCGCGAGGTGATCGAACCTCTCATCAATATATCCGGAACATATCATAATATATCAATATGTCACAAATGCCAACAACAATCCAACTCTTATTCATCACTTTTCTTTCTCTTCTTTTTTTTCGATTTTTTTTCATTTTTACTTTTTTTTCAATTCACCCTTCTCATTCGAACAACTAACAATTCCCCCACACTTTAATATAAGTGTACACCACCAGCACACAACCATCTGGACTTTCGACAAAGGGGTAAGGCTAGGCTAAAGGTTATATATTTTTGTATTTTTATTTTTTTTATGGATGAGAAAGATGAATAGAATGGCTCAGCGGGTTAAACTACGGGTATCTAGCACTAAAGATAAGTGCTAACATAAGGTTTTATTTGGGTGGTTAGCTAATCAGTGTAATTAGCTAAATGAATAAATGAAATGGATTGGCCATTTGGGTTAAATCCTAAGTTGCCTCTTTATCACATAAAAATACCTATATCACGCGAACGTGATCTCACTCCGGTCTCGTAATGATTTCAAGCACAAGTTCTAGAATCAATAAATCACCGGCACACTCATAATCAACGGAATCAAGCATAAAATACGTATGCTATATACAGGCTCAAAATCCTCACATATTTACTGGAATGGTTAAAAATGCGCAAGTAATGTTATCAATCCCGAGTCGGATATGCTTTATCAATCGGGACACATCTTTGATTTTGAAAACTTTATTTATTTACTTCGTTTTTATTCTAATATATTAACCTAAGTGACAAAAGAAATTTAAAAACAAGATTAGATTTTTAGATTACCGAGGGCGAACAAAAGTTAGAAATTAATAATGAGTCTAATTTTTCAATTTATTTTCCCTCCACACTTAAGTTGAGCATTATGCGTTATTAGAAAATAACTTAAAAGTGGGAGAAACGGAAAAAATAAATATAAGAGAAACGAGACTTCCCGGGGCTCATAAGTGCTCGGTTGAATTCTGAAAGATACGACGCTGAACGAAACGCCAAGCATGTGTATTCTACCACATGTAATATACTGATCCAAATATATCACATCCCCAAGTGATAAGCATCACCACCAATCCAAGCTCCACTTATTTATTTAATCTGCAAAGAAAACTATGAAAACCGAAAAATACAAAAGAGCACTTCCGTAGGCACCACGGTTGCATTTAACGTATGCAACAAGCCTTTAAACCCTCGGTGTCCCGAGTGGACGAGTTATAGTCTCGTGAGGGTTTACAACGAACACACCCACAAAGTTCAAGACATTTTTTTTCATATATATATTTTTAAAATTTTTATTTATACATAATTTACTAAAAACAAGCACGCATAATTTTTTTTTGGATTTTTAGTTTTTTTATATATATGAGTTTTGGTTTAAAGACAAATACATACTAAACACATCATAATTATTTAAGGTACGAAAACTTATAACTACAAAGAAAATATTAAAACAAATATTTTTGGGTTTTTCAATTTTTAGACACAAATTTAACATACAATAATTATATAACGTATAAATTTTTTATTGTTTTTCTTTTTATTTATATATATATATATATATATATTTATATATTTTTATATTTTTGTAGACCAGAAGTGCATCACACTTAAAAGAAAATGCGGCGTACTTATAACCTAATTTTTTTATAATTTTTCAAATATTAAAAAAAATACGAGCGCGACAAAAATTTAAAAAGTGCGCCGCACACAAACATATGCGGCGGTTTTATTATGATAGAAAATATTATATATATATATATATATATTTTTTTTTACACTTTATTAGTTAAGAACATATATATAAACAGATACAATCACAAACATATTAAAAAGAAACAAGAAAATCTTATTTTTTTAGATTTTTATAGTTTTTAACATTTTTACATAATCATGCAAACTAGATGCATAAACAAATAAAAACATTTATAAAAATGCATATGATTTATTTTTATACAAAACTGACTCTTTTTGTTATTGTAGGTGCAAAGTGCGGCGCACAAAATTAATTGTGAGGCGTACTTACTGCAAATTTCTGAAGATTTTATTTTTCACAGATGAAATTCAAGAAACATAAACAAAATAAGCAAAAATAATTTAGAAATAAAATCTTTTGGGTTTTTTTAATGACAACTATATATTCACAAAATTACAAGGCATATAATCATATAAAACAAAATTTCAAATGATCACGTACCTGAGACTAGAAATTTGGGGGTTTTGTTTTGGTTTTGGTTTTGATTTTAACTCAGATTATGTGTGTGAAAATTTTGCAGAAAGTGCGTCGTACTTGGTGTAAGTGCGACGTACTTTCTGGGGAAAAACGAATTTTGGGTTTCGTTTGCCAGAAAACGGTACGACGAGTTTATAAAATTTGATTTTAATCAGTCACAAGATGGACAAGGTCACAAGACAAGTACGGTGGTTTTGGTGTGAAACCGGTGCACTTGGGCATAAACCTGCAAAATAAGAAACGGGAACAAGGGAAGTGCGACGCACAAGGTTATTTGTGCGTCGTACTTTCTGCAACAACAGACATATTCTAAAGATTTAAAGAGATTTAAACACACGAAGCATGCACAAGACTAGCAAACAATCTGCAAACAACTAAACAAATCCCCGACAGCGGCGCCAAAAATTTGATGTGTGTTTTCACAAGCTTTAAATTTATAATAACTAGAAATACCAATTTTGACTAAAAACACAACATTCGGGCAAGTATACCCTATTCGAGTGTAATATAATATTTGGTAAGTCTAGGTCGTTTCACGGGATTTGTAGCAATTCACAGATTGTTTATCAAGTAACAAAGCTAATTGATTGTCACAGATCAAATAGCCAAAACGTGTGTATAAAGCAAGCAAGGAACAAGACATGATCCACATAACATAATAGATAGAGATAGAGCAAGACTTTATATAAACAAAGCATACAAGTCATATATGATGGGTAATCATAATAACAAGCATATTACCAATGATAACATAGAATCCTTTCGGCCTATATACTACATTATCACGAGTGCATTAAGAATGGTTTATATCAAATATGCATAAATATGAATTCCTCCCAACCCGATCGGTCAACATAAGGAAGGGTCTTAAACATTAGTCTACTTGGGTTGTTTATCAATTTACCACACAATTCTCACAAGTATGATATTGACACGTCATAGACAAACGGTTCAAAATACATCAAGACAATTAACCCTTTCGGCCTATTTCAATTGCAATGATATACCAAAAGATAAACAATTATCCAAGCAAGATAACATCGAATTCATAAACATGTATATTCATAGGTCATAGCAAAATCATCCAAATATTATTCATGTTTCACATATGAGAACAAAGTAACAATACTAATATTTCGACTACAACAACCACCAACCCAAAACTAATAGTTCCATGATCAAGCAACAACCAAATGCTACTGAGATAACCTAAAATATACCAAGTAACTTTTGGAAATCCACAATATATCACCAAATGGAGTGTTTGGTAACAAGGTTTATGGTGATGATCTTAAGAGAATTTGGTGTGAATCCTCTAAGAATCAAAGTGGAAAGTGTTTTGATTATGGAAATAGATGGTATGTGGTCTTGATATGGTGTTAGAACTGGGAAATTTATCGATATGGTGGTGGTTTATGGTGGTTACATTGTGAGTGGCGGATTAAAGGGGTGTTTGGATCATTGGATCCAAGCATCCTTACCACTCCTTCCTCCTCTCCAAAGGCTCTAATGAATGTGTATGTGTAAGTTATAAGATTGTATGAGAGATATATGAAATGGGAGGGCAAAGGAGGGTATTTATAGGCTGTTCGGGGGTCAAAGTGCGCCGCACAAACTTATTTGTGCGCCGCACATAGTGAGTTAATGCATATTGAAATATGTATAATTTGAGCGTTATCATGGGGACACATAGAGATAAACATAAATGCGTTCAATCTAGGGAAATCCAACATTATACTAATAAATTCTTGGGAGAGCAGATTTTTGACCAAGTTAGGGTTAATCTAAATATCCTAGTTAAAGTAGTTCAAGACTAGCTCCAACGTGACTTAGAGCTTTAGGTTTCTATGAGCAAAGCATTCAGAGCTAAAGCCAAAGTTGAAATAGAGGTTAAGGTGATCGTACTTTGCAGTATGCTATGCTTAGAGACTATGTTGTTGAATTACAGTCTACAAACCCTAATACCACTATCAAGATTGCAGTTGAAAGGAATATTGATCCTTCTTTGCCTACCAGGGTGTTTAAGAGAATATATGTTAGTTTAGGAGCATTAAAAAGGGTTTTGGGCTTGTAGAAGAGAGTTGTTAGGCTTAGATAGTTCTTTCATGAAGGGGTCATTCCTAGGCCAAGTATTGGCTGCTGTTGGACTTGAATCAAACAATGGAATTTACCAATTGGCCTATGCCTTGGTTGAAGCTAAAAGTAAGAGTTCATGGTGCTGGTTCTTGCAGTGTTTAGGTGATGACACGGATCTACAACCCTATTCAAATTTTACATTAATTAGTGATGGAAAAAAGGTTAGTATTATGCTTCACTTATTGAATTCATAACTACTACATCATATGAATTCTTATTTGATTAATAAATGGTACATTCCAGCCATTAAATCTATGTTCCTAAGTGCAAAACATAGGTTTTGCTTGAGACACATACAAGATAATATGAAGCAGGGATGGAGTGGACAAGCATACAAGGATTTGTTATGGAGATATGCATCTGCTACAACTATTATGGACTTTGAAAAGTGTATGTTGGAGCTTAAGAAGATGAATCCTAAAGCACATGAATGGTTGAACAAGATACCACTAGAACATTGGGCAAGATCTCATTTTTCAGGTAATAGATTTTTAATTAATTTTAATCATAAAGTACATTTAATGTCATGTTATTATCTTAATGCAAAAGATAGAATAGATGGACATGTATAACATTTAATGATTTCATATTTATGACTTTTAGGCAGAGCCCTTTTAGATTTATTTCTCAACAACATCTGTGAGGTATCTAATGGTAAAATAGTTGAAAGTAGGGACAATCTAGTTATTTTACACTTTTAAAGTACATTAGGGAGTATTGCATGAAGACAATAGTGAATGTGCAAAGTGTTATTGACAAATGTGGTGGTCCTTTGACCCCTACTACAACTAGAATCATGGAATCTATTAAAAAAGATGCTCATTTATTGAAAGTGCAATGGAATGGAGGAATTGGGTATCAAGTATTGATAACATCAAATAGTTAATACTTTTTAGTATCAAATTCCCAATAAAAATGCTTGTGATTATGTTATAAATGCCTAAAAATGATACTTAATCACTTATATTTCGTTTACAAGAGGAATACGAGCATTTAAGCAAGAGACACAGGATTTAGATGTGGAAATCAAGCAAATGAAGGAACTCAAGGCTAATTACGGGGTAACATCCTCGCAAGAGTTACGCTGTAACCAAGATTAATGATGGATTGAGTCAGCATCCGAGTTACGGCGTAAATGCTTCATCATGCTTATGCCATAACTAGCACCGTCAAGGAAGGATGAATTATCCTAGTCATCGTTACGGCGTAACATCATCGCAAGGGTGCACAATTTAAGCCTGGAGCATTGGAAGCTACATCAGCATGGTTACTGCGTAACGTATACATAAGTGTTACGCCGTAACGGATTCGATACTTATAAATAGAGCCCTCATTCGGCACTATCAGCATCACTCCTTCTACCACAATATCAAAAAGCGAACAAGGCTTCCAGAATACAATGAAATCCACCGGAAGTCCAAGGGAGTCATCACTAAACTGTATTTTTGTATTTAATCGTTCAAAATACATACTTTAAGGATTATGAGTTTTCTATCCAAGATTTCCTTAATTAATTCTTGTTGTACTGTTACCATGAGCGGCTAAGCACTTCTAGTGCTGGCCTAGCTATGTATTTACTATTGTTATGTTAAATGTTTCTTGTTTAATTATGGTTTTATTAGATATCCTTATAGCATGTCGTTGATCCCTGGGTTTCGGTAGTGTTGAGGGTGGCTTAGATCCCGCTATTTCTTTCATTAGGCGGACTAGTTGAACATGGGATTAGCAGTGTACTAGGGTAGATTTACACCTATCCCTAGTGTAAGAATTAACTATATTACCGCCTCTATCTCATTAAACACTTAAAAAGCACAAGAACTCTTTCAGAGAGGGTTAATAATCTATATAGGTTATAGATATGGTCTTAAGGATAGTTGAGGATTAATCACTACAACTTGGTTGCCCTACCTTCGTGACTTTCGGGGGATTCGGGATCACAGGAAGTATAGGACATACCTCAAATGCTAACTCGGGTTTGTCGAGATTAGAACCACTAATAAAACAAGTAATTAGACATTATAAAGGAAAATATAATCATAGCAATAGTAATGAAATGGCTAGGCTAACACGCTTTTCTCCCTGATACTTCTTTCCAATTTAATTTTCGCATTTTACTTTCCTGTAGTATTTAAAATCAACTCAAAACCATTTTTAAAACCGTGACACATTTCAAATTAAAACTAATACAACTTAGCTCTTGGGACGACCTTGGATTTACCAACTACTGCACTACATAAGACCGGGTTCTCTGCCCGTTAGTGCGTGTATCGGTAGACGAGTTTTATAAATTTAAAACTTGGCAAATATTATTTAAAACAAATAACTCATCAAGTTTTTGGCATCGTTGTCAGGGAGCTAAAATTAGTTATAGTTTAATTTCTTGTATTCATTAATTTTATTCCAGTACTAAATTTTGTTAATTTTTCAAGAAACATGATGGGTGAAGTAGACATCAATACTCTCACCATTGAGCAATACCTAATATTGACTCAAGGAGACCAGGCACCGGGCATGGTTAAAACTGAATTTGGAGGAATGATGGAAAAGGAAATCACGGACATGACTATTGTCGAGTACATGGTGTATGAAGCAGAGATGAAAAGGCAGTCCTGGAGAAATGTTTGATCCTATTTTCCAATAGAATATGAAAATAATGATATCAACTCTTTTAACCATGATAAGAGTAGGGTTTTGGGCTATGCGCATCACTCTGACGATTCATAGATCAATGCCTATTATGAATTACCGCCATTAATCCCTTAGATATGGCAATGGGCAAGAAAAAACCTATAACCTGCGGGCACCCACACGTAAATAGGTGGGTAACCCTGTTAATTTTCACCCGCGGGTGGGTCGTGGGTGAAAATTTGTACCCATCGGTGGGTGGCGGGAGGGTGACGGGTAAGGCATACCCATCACGGGTAAACCCATGACACTCATTTAAAATACTCACAGGTGTACCCATCAAAAATACCCGTGAGTGTACCCGCAAACCCACTTGTGTTGAGGTTGTTGCTTGTGTTTAAAAAAGATGTTAACTATTTTATTTTATCTCTTGAAATGAACTACAATAACTGTGATTTGGTGTAATGAGGTTTAATTTGCTAGTTTCAGACATATGTTTAAGTATTTTGTGAGCTTGGTATTTGGCAATTTAATATGGTTTCTTATTACGCAGCCTCATAGTTAGTTTCCATATCATAATTTTGTGATTTTGTTGCATTTCACTAACCCATGTCTTTACCCATGTGCAAAGAATACCCGCGAGCATGGGCATGGGTGGAAAATTTTACACACCGATGGGTGACAAGCGGGTAGTGGGTGAGAAAAAACCACGGATATGAGTGAAGGGTTATTAGTACCCATTCATATTACCCACGGGTGCCATCCCTATACTCCCTTGTTTCAAACCTTTCTAACCGCATACCAAAGATAGGTATTAACCCCTTGATGAGGACACGGATTATGTATCACAAGATGAATCAGAGACTAGTGAACAGAGGATGATTAATGACACAAATGACAATAAACCCCCTACACCTAAACCTTAACCTGAAGATGGAGAATTAAGCTCTGACGAAGAGCTAGATGAATGGTTAAAAACAGAGATGAAAAAACACATGTGTGGGCAAGATAAAGAGAACGAGGAGGACGCATTGACCACCATTCTTAAATCGCTAGTTGGCGAATGTAAGGTGGTTTACACCAATAAGGGTGCTACACCAGTAACATCTTCACACGAGACTAATAAAATCCAGGGGGTGTATTTTGTTGTGGATGATGACACTCAAAATGAATATATGGACATTTCAGGAGCCTTATCGTGCCACCTGCTGCCTAAAGAATTAAACCCAGAGAGTTTCACTCTTCCTTGCACCATTGGTAGTCTTAATTTGTATGCTATGGCAGATTTAGGAGCTAGTGTTAATGTCATGCCTAAAGCAATATTCAAACATTTGAAACTAGCTAACCTTAAGGAAACTGACATGGTAGTTGAGATGGCTGATATGACCAAAAAGGCCCCGTTAGGAATAGCAGAAAACACCCTGGTAAAAATCAATAAGTTCCTATTCCATTCTGATTTCGTAATTATTGACATGCTAGGGGAACCTAGTGAAACAATGATTATGGGTAGGCCATTTTTAGCAACAATACATGCTTAGATTGACGTTTTCAAAAGACAAATTTCATTAGGAATAGGAGAAGATAGAGTAAAGTTTGATATGGATGGAGGTGTATGTCACTCTAGAATTCCTGTGGAAAAAATTTAGATGGCAAATTTTGTTCATGAAGAAGAGTACTTTAATCCCCTCGAAATTGAAGATGATGTATTTTCCTATGAATCCCCTGCATGTTTACTATTTGAGAAATGCACTCAATCTTGTGATAATGAGAGCGTTGACACCCTTGATTCAGCTGGTAATATGCAGGAACTTGAAGGTAAACATAAGGATATGGTGCGTGGCCCAAACTTAGAAAGGATAATATTGAGATGAGATGTGTGTAAACCTGTTAGGGTGTTTTATGATAATGAATGTGAAAAGGATTACGGAATTTAGCCTACATGTAATCCTGATTTAAGCTTTTGTAGTGGAGATGCTATTTATGGAAAATGTGAGAATGGACTGCTCGAACAATGGATGTGCTTTCGGGATCGTGAAAGATAAAGTGTTAGAGGAAAGCGTATGATATTTGCTGACTTCCTTGAAGTAAGATATGGGAATAAGAATATCGATGCTACAACTTGTGAAAGGCAATACTACGAGTGGGTTGCACAAAATAGCGAGTTTAATGATAACGGTATGAAGAAATCATGTATGATGACCCGTGCAAGTATCACCATGAGTACCCACACTCATACTTTCCTCAGAAAAGTAAAGGCAAGCCAAAACCATGGGATCACGCATTTAACAAGGGACACACAAACATTAAGACACCCATAAGTCACGCAAGCACCTCTCAAAACTTAACTCCTAAGAAGAACACTGACCAAATTCATCAGGAGGACCCAATTTGAAACATAAAATCCTACTTCCTTGACTTCCCACAAACACAACATAGAAAACCATGGCCTAAGGACTATTCATTTAAAGAATGGTTAAGAATTAAGTCGGGACATACAAATGTCAGTAAGTCTATTCGGAATGAAGTACTTTACGAATGGGTAATAGATAGTTTTGATGTTGAAATTGACTATGGAAAAATGCATGACGACCCATTTTAAAAAAGGTTTGATGAATACAAGGAGGTATATGACAACAAAATTGAATAATTGGCAAATGAGTATGATTTAAGGATAGGAAAGAAAGGGTATGCCCTGGATGATGTATGGGAGAAATGCGAAAAATTTCATGATACAATGTACCTATGGCATGCCGAAGGATTCGAGGAAGAAGAGCAATGGGAAAGTGGTATCGAAAAGACAGACTATAAACCACCATTTGTTAAGATTGAAACCTTTGAAGTCAAACGGTACTCTTTTAAGAGAGGAAAGAGTTTCGTGTGTATAACTAAACAGTTAGATGATGCCTTGCCTTTAGGAAGAGCAAATGGATCAAGATTCATGGGGATGATTAGGAAGGAAATGAACACGGATGGAAGCACCAAAGGAGAGACGTAGAATTTCTTGAGTCTAACTTAAAGACTCGTTAATAAACAAAAGTGCTTTTCAGGAGACAACCCGACTTTTATTAATGGAATTCATTTTTGTTTTCCGCATATTAGTTGGTTTGTATATTTCTAACTGAGTTTTGCAAGTTCTCACAGCAAGGAAATGGAATTCGAGGAGTCCCCGACTCGTTTTCATGTGGTAAAAAAGGTTTCTGTGTAGGCGTAACCACTTTAGTTACGTCGTAACAGATCTATATATGGCGTGACCTTCTGTCTGAGTTACGCCGTAACCTTTCTTAAGTCAAAACTTTTAAAATTTTACAACCACATGATTACGGCGTAACTAAACTCATGATTATGCCATAATCTCCTTCTGAAAACCTAAATTTAGTTCGAAAATTTTACAAAACCTTTTATAATTTAATGAACTTTGTGGGTTCTCTGGAAACCCTCACGAGACTTCACTCGTCCACTTGGGCCACCAACTGGTTTAAAAGGCTTGTTGCATATGCTAAATGCAACTGTGATTCCTACGAAAGTGATTTAGGTTTTCTTGTATATTTATATATTTTGAACGTTTAATGCTTTTGTTTGTCTAGTGATTTTAGGAGATACGAGTTTCCTCAGGATACAAGAGTTAAGAGATGGTTTCTTGCCATTATCATTTGAAGTATTGATCAATGCTCAGGGGAGTCTCTTGTTCTATTTCTACACTTATTCTTATGATTTCATTTCCTTATATGTACAATAGGGACATTGTACAAACTAAGTGGGGAGATGGGTGTAGAATTACCACTTAACCTATATTTGTCTTTGATTTTATAGTTTTCTTTGAAAATTTATGCCAATTTTAAAATTTTTGACATATTTTTTTACTAAACTATAAAGAATCTTTGCCGAGCGCACTATTACCCTTTAATTCAATTGGCGAGGTTAAGTCTAATGATTCCATTTTCATCTGTTATACAAAAATCCCCCAAAAATATGAGTGTGTCGGTAGTATTGTAGACTTTAGAACTTGGCCTGTACATCATTTCGAGACCTAATTGATTAGTAGGAAAAAATAGTTCGAGAAGGCAACATATAACACCCCGTGTCTTAGGGTCAATTACAACGTCAATAAATTCACTATTTATTTTTAGTATTGTACGCGTTTGCTTTTAAATCGTAATCGTTAAGTTAAATCGCGTAAGCTAAAAATGATCATTCAACGTAAACGGGCATCAAATAATTAAATGTTTACGTCAAGAAAGTGTTAGATAATTATTTGGAGGACAATTATTAACTTTGCACAGTTTATTTTTATTGGTTACGTAAAGTGTTTACGTTTTGCAATAAAATACATTTAGGCATACCCGGAATCACCAAAACTTTTTTACGCTTCAACAAATACCCACAATTATACCCAATACCCAAAATTTTATCATTTTCTTAACCAAGTAAGCCATAGGGCCGGATATGTATAGATAAAAACACAATAATGGTAGTTGACTTATTATTAACATGTGTTATAATCTTTAGGAAGCAACCAACAATTCAAAGTCTTACTAACTATCTTACAAGTTCACTTACATACTCTAGTCAACCATGCCAATCTCTTAGCAACCCACGACCCCCCTCACTTCTCTTACATTGTGTAAGTATTTGTCTAGAAGATATTTGTGATATAAATAAAGTGCAAGACTTAGATAGAACACATAACTCTTTTCACTAGCTAAAAAGTCACTCTTTTCTCTTTCTTATGGTCCAACCTACGGTACACACTCAAAATACACAAATAATTCACACAATTTATTTTACAACATACACAAGTGTTCCTATATCATTTCTAAGATATTCTAAGAAGGTTTGAAGGCTTGGTTAAGCTTTTACAAGTGTTAAACAAAGGAAAAGCAAGATTAGGGTTTCATTTGGTTTTAGGGTTTTCAAGTGTTGTAGGTTTGGGTCGGTTTGCTAAATAAGGGTTTAGATCATATTGTTCATCATCCTACTTCATATTAAGGTTACCTAAAAACTCTAATCTCTTTACTTTTATGATTTTTTGTATATATAATGTTTGTATAGTTAATCACCATCTAAGAACTTATTTACTTGTAAAAATGGATTCTTACACTTGTTTATGATTTGGTACACTTTCACACATGACATATGGATGTTAATATCATGTTATAATGGATGTATAAGTATTGTACATGTGTGGTTTATGTATAAAAAGTATATATAAGAAAGTTATCTAAAAAGTATACTTATAAAAGTTCATGGATAAATAAGTATGTACACATTTGGATCTTATGAAACCTGGACAATATATGGGAAAATCTTGGACTGGAGACCCTAAGGATGTAAGACATGTGATAATAAGTTTGGTAATGGACTTGTAACAAAGTGGTTAAGCTAAAAAGTTATAAAAACTAGTTTTAAACACATTTTATCAAAAACTTCAAAACCTTCTATTTTAATTCGAACATAAATGTATTTTTTTAATATTTTTATTAAATACTACATGTCATGAGGATTCCAACCATGTAAGAAACTTAAAAATCCGCTTTATAACGAAGGAGATACGTAGTTTACAAGTTATACGATAATAAACGGGTTTATAAAAGAAATTTTATAAAAAAAGTTACAAAATACTTTTGATATATAAGATTAGTTATTTTTCTCAGATAGTACATATTTTCGCAAGTTTACGATAATTAAAGTTTATAAAAATAATTTTATAAACTATGAACAGTAAAAATCACTATTCATATCAGACCTATATTTTTGAAAAATATCATAATTTGATAGAACTTTCAATTACGAAGACGTGCTCTAAAGAATCACTAAAATCAGAGCTAAAACAGATAAAATACGGTATTTACGGGTTTACGACGAATAATTTTATAAAAGTATATGAACAGTAAAAACCACTGTTCACCAGGGGACTCAAATATTGAAAATGTAATATTTTGATACTTCGTCTTAATACGAGAACATGGACATAAGAAAAGTAAGAAGCGGGTTTAAAACGATAAAGTTACACCGTTTTTACTAAAGAGATATTTATAAACGTTTGTACATTATAAATATGATTTCATAAACGCAATTAGATGGTGATGTAGCTATATAGAATTATATATGGTAGTAGTTATTCAAAGTGCTTAGTACTTATACGGCCTATAATTAATTAGGTTGCATTCGGCGTTTATCTGACGCATTTTCTGTGATATACTTGATATTCATTAACACAAGGTGAGTTCATAGCCCCACGTTTTACATTTATAATGATTTACAAGTTTTGGGGTGAGAAACATATGCATGTTTTACAATTGGACGCAAGTGGACATTTTACATTACGATTACGTGTTTGCCTAAGTAGCGATAACCCTCTGAGCCCATTATCATGAACTGTCAATTACTTGTTGTGAGCGCGAATGTTATAAATAGATCTATTTGGGATTGACATCCCCGTTCGGGTGAGTCATGCTCACTGTGCCGGTTTGCCGGACAACGAACGTATACCATGTCGGACATAGGATGTTGCGGGTTAGAACATCATCACGGGCAATGTTGGCAATTTATATTGCAATTCATACATGTCGAGCTTCAGTGTCATGAGCTTAGGAAAACGTAATTACATTTTATGATGTTTGCATCTGTTGCATTATCATGGGGAAATCTTGCGGTCCTACATTATACATTTTACAAACCTATGAATTCACCAACATTATTGTTGACGTTTTAAAGCAATGTTTTTCAAGAGGTCAATAAGGCACGAGGTGCAAGGGATACATTGGTGCTTATATTTTGGATGTCATATGCTAAAGATTTGGTTGCATTATATTTTGGGATAAATTGTTATGAACTAGAATCTTGTATTCTGTATTTTGAACAAGTAAAGCTTCGGAATTTTGTAACAAATACTTTGCTAAATCTAATGTATCGGTTTTTAAATGACTTTTTGGTCGTTCTTATATATATCTTGTGTATTGTTCTATGATGTACATCCCCCAGAACCCTATTTTCCGCTGCGATCCATTTTGGGAGTGTTATATATTGGTATCAAGAGCCAAGGTTATAGAGAACCAGGTCAAATGTTTTTGCTGGACTATAACCATTTTCAAACATTGCATTCATACAAAGGGATTTTCACGGGACATACATACATACACTAGTTGTTGCATTAGCTGATTAGACTAGATTCATTCATGATTGATATACATGTTATGATATAAATGTATATTACTATAAGAGTCTTATATTAAATACTAATATAAGCTATTTTGGATTTTCAGATATTGTCATGTCGGACTCCAAGGATTCCACGGTTACATATACGGAGGTATCCAGTCCGTTTGAGGGCTTATCAGACATTGTATCCCCAGGAGTTGTTAGACCCGAGTACGAGGGACTGCCCTGGATGCTAGATGACCCATATGTGCAGTTCATTTTACAGGCCCCACCATCACCAGACTATGTACCTGGCCCTGAGGAGCCAGAGCAGGCACCACCTCTACCAGACTTTGTTCCAAAGCCGGTTTATCCGGAGTTCATGCCACCAGAGGATGAGGTATTCCCAGCTGAGGAGCAGCCACTACCTGCTGCTGCCTCACCTACTGCTGACTCACCAGGATATGTTCCGGAGTCCGATTCCAAGGAGGATCCTGATGAGGACCCTGAGGAGGATCCTGCCGATTATCCTGTCGATGGAGGAGATGATGGCGATGATGAGGATGAGTCATCCAATGATGAAGAAGATGATGATGTTGATATTGAGGGGATGAGGAGGAGGAGGAGCACCCAGCTCCTGCCGACTCTACAGCTGTTGCTTTACCAGCTGTTGATCATGCCCCATCTGCTGAGGCGACTGAGTCATTTGAGACCGACGAGTCTGTGGCTACACCACCACCACATTCTGCATACCGCGTTACTGCTAGGATGTCGATCCGAGATGAGCCACCTACACCATTTTGGTCTGAGGCAGAGATTGCCAGACTCCTTGCCATACCATCACCTCTACCATCACTACTCTTCCCATGGTCATCACCACTACCTCAGATTCCATCACCACCACTACTAGTATCATCACCAGTACCTGTATCACCTCCACTACATGTTAGCCCTACTTATCTTTTGGGATATAGAGCTGTGATGATCCGGCTGAGAGCCGAGGTACTATCTACTTCCCATCCACTACCACTACCATCACCTATTGTACTTCTATGTACCAGGGCATATGTGGCCATGTTAAGAGCTGCTGTACCATCCACCTATATCTTGGTACCTCGATCAGAGGCACCACCATCCGGGACACCACCACTCCTACCTATACCGCTACCTACTCCATCACCACCTTTGCTTCTTCCCTCTACTGACCATAGAGTGAATGTTCGTGAGACTTGCTTACCGCCTCGAAAGAGGCTATGCTTTGCCTTTGGTCTAAGATATGAGGTAGGCGAGAGTTCATCTGCTCCCACTGCTAGACCTGATAGAGATTTCATGAGAGACTATGGTTTCATTGCCACTATGGATGATGAGATTATGCGAGATCCAGAGAGAGATGTTGGTTATGGGATTACCGACACTTGGGATGAGATGCTTGTAGGTATGCCAGGGGCACCATCGTCGGATGTGACAGAGTTAGGTAGACGGGTGACAGACCTTGTCACGACTGTGAGACAGGATACCGATGAGATATATAGGAGACTGGATGATGCACATACTGAGCTACAGATGGTGACCAGTCGGGTCAACATGCTGTTTAGGGATAGGCGTGCACATGCTCGCACAGCTAGGCTCATGGAGATTGAGGCCAGGATGTCTCGAGAGGCTTAGGGACGGTCTATGGATGAGAGTGACCTCGCATGTACTGAGGTTATGGCATTGCGCACCCAGGTGGTAGCATAGCAGTCAGAGATCACAGAGTTGCGGGTAGCAGACCGCAGGAGACAGACACAGTTAACAAAGGCCCTAAAATTGATGAAGACAATACAGACACAGTTGACAGCACTTTAGAGTCGACAGGGACCTGCTAGAGGTTCGAAACAGCCTGATGCACCGGAGGAGGCCGGTAGCAGTTCATAGATCTTGTTATGGCTAGCTATTTTGTATAGCATACTAAGTATCACGGGTAACTCCCTGCTAGTATGGCTTTAGGTTGTATATATTCTTTTATCTTGTAACCTAATCATAGTGATCGTTTTGTATCTGAACCATTCATGTATGTTTTCTAATTTATATATGGAATGGTTGTATTATGTCACGTCTGTAATCAAATTTATTATGAATGAATGTCGATTTAGTTTATCTATTGTTAATATTTAATTTAGTTGTATATTTCACTGTGTGTTGTGATCTCATTTTACTTATTGTGTATATGTCATGTCATGGTTATGATTTTACGAAATCTAACGGGTATTATATTTTCTTGTGATTGAAGAAAATGGCACCAAAAAGAACCACCAGATCAACACCAGCCGCAACAACCACCACCACATCTGTCACTAATGCCCAGCTTTAGGCAATAATTGACCAAGGCGTTACTGCCGCTTTGGCAGCACGTGATGCTATCAGAAGCACGAATGGCGAAGACAGTCATAATTCTGGAATGGGTGTTAGAAGAAATGAGCGAGCCACTCGTGAGTGTACTTACCCAGACTTCATGAAGTGCCAACCTCTAAATTTCAAAGGCACGGAAGGAGTTGTCGAATTGACTCAATGGGTCGAGAAAATAGAAAGTGTGTTCCGTATAAGCAACTGTTCTGTGGAAAACCAAATCAAGTTCTCCACTTGTACTCTTCTGGGAAATGCTCTAGCATGGTGGAACTCCCATGTTAGGACTGTTGGTAATGACCTTGCTTATGTAATGACTTGGATTGAACTAAAAAAGAAGATGACTGACAAGTACTGCCCGAGGACCAAGATTAAAAAGCTCGAAGTCGAGCTGTGGGATTTGAAAGTGAAAGGTACCGATGTGATAGGGTACAACCAACGTTTTCAGGAACTAGCATTACTGTGTGTTAGAATGTTTCCTGAAGAATCTGACAAGATTGAGAGACATGTCGGTGGTTTGCCCGGCATGATCCACGAAAGTGTAGTAGCATCAAAGCCTAAGACAATGCAAGAGGCAACTGAAATAGCAACCAAACTGATGGATAAGAGAATCCGCACTTTTGTTGATCATTAGACAGAGAATAAGAGAAAGCAAGATAATAACCAACAACAACAACCACAAAATAAGAGGCAGAACACCAGTAGGGCTTATGCTGCAGGGACTGGTGAGAAGAAGCTATACGGGGGATCTAAACCCCTATGCCCTAAGTGCAATTATCACCACGATAGTTCGTGTGCTCCTAAATGCCACAAGTGCAATCGAGTTGTCCATCTGGCTCGTGATTGTAGGAGTCCTGCTAATGCCAACACTGCTAATAACCAAAAGGGCACTGGGACAGGTCAGAAGCCTACTTGCTATGAATGTGGTGCCCAAGGATATTTTAAGAGGGAATGTCCAAAACTGAAGAACAACAACAATCGAGGCAACCCAGCTGGAAATGTCAATGCTCCAGCGAAAGTGTATGCGATAGGCCATGCAGGGACAAACCCAGACTCCAACGTCGTGATGGGTACGTTCCTTCTAAACAACCGCTATGCTTCTATCTTATTCGATATTGATGTCAATAAGAGTTTTGTGTCTACTTCATTTAGCTCCAAAATTGATATCACACCAACTGCATTAGATCACTATTATGACGTTGAACTAGCCGACGAGAGAATAATTAGGTTGAACACTATCCTTAGGGGTTGTACATTAAACATCCTGAACCACCCATTCAACATAGACTTAATGCCCGTAGAACTTGGTAGTTTTGATGCTATAATTGGTATAGATTGGTTGATAAAGTACCAAGCAATCATTGTGTGTGCCGAGAAGATCGTTCGTATCCCCTAAGGAAATGAAACTCTAATCGTTCACGGTGACGGAAGCAACCGGGGAAACGATGCTTGTCTGCACATTATCTCGTACACAAAAACATAAGAATACATGCTAAAAGGATGTCCAGTCTTTTTGAAAAACGTTACTACAAAGGAGACGGAAGACAAGTCGGAAAAGAAGCGACTTGAGGATGTACCGATAGTTCAAGATTTTCCTGATGTATTCCTTGAGGACTTGCCGGGTCTTCCTCCGACTCGACAAGTGGAATTTAAAATCGATCTGATACCTGGTGTTGCACCTGTAGCACGGGCACCTTATCGATTGGCGCCTTCCGAAATGAAAGAGTTGTCGGAGCAACTGAAAGAACTATTCGACAAGGGCTTTATAAGACCCAGTTCCTCACCTTGGGGAGCTCCGGTCTTGTTTGTCAAACAGAAGGATGGATCGTTTCGAATGTGCATCGACTATCGGGAACTAAACAAGTTGACAGTGAAGAATTGTTATCCACTCCCAAGGATCGACGATTTGTTTGATCAACTACAAGGATCCAGTGTTTATTCTAAGATAGACATGCGATCAGGTTATCACCAGCTTCGAGTATGGGAAGAGGATATTCCAAAAACGGCATTCCGAACTCGGTATGGTCATTACGAGTTCCAAGTTATGCCATTTGGCTTGACGAACGTACTAGCGGTATTTATGGATCTCATAAACCACGTGTGCAAGCCATTTTTGGATAAATTTGTGATTGTCTTTATTGACGATTTCCTTATCTACTCCAAGAATAAGAAGGAGCACGAAGAACATCTTTAGGCAGTTCTGGAATTGCTTAAGAAAGAGAAGTTGTATGCTAAGTTCTCTAAATGTGAATTTTAGATTCCTAAGGTACAATTTCTTGGTCACGTGATTGATAGTCAAGGCATTCACATGGACCTCGCAAAAATCGAATCCATAAAGGACTGGGAATCTCCTAAAATGCCAACAGAGATTCGCCAATTCTTAGGTCTCGCTGGGTATTACCGAAGATTCATCGAAGGATTTTCGAAGACTGCCAAGTCGATGACTGAGCTTACTCAGAAAGGAGTTAAGTTCGATTAGGGAGACAAGCAGGAAGCCGCCTTCCAAATATTAAAGCAGAAGTTTTGCAGTGCGCCAATTCTGGCTTTACCCGAGGGAAGCAAAGATTTTGTAGTCTATTGCGATGCGTCTCATAAGGGATTGGGTGCTGTATTAATGCAAAGATAGAAATTAATTTCTTATGCATCCCGCCAATTAAAAATTCATAAGAAGAACTATACAACTCATGATTTAGAACTTGGATCGGTAGTGTTTTCTCTGAAACTTTAGAGACACTATTTTACGGAACCAAGTGTATGATGTTCACTGATCATAAGAGTTTGCAACACATTCTTAATCAGAAAGAGTTGAACATGAGGCAACTTCGTTGGTTAGAGTTGCTCAGTGATTACGATTGTGAGATTCGTTATCACCCCGGAAAAGCAAATGTTGTTGCTAATGCCTTGAGCAGGAAGGAGCGGAGTAAACCATTAAGAGTTCGAGCCTTAGTGATGACTATTGGCTTGGACCTTCCTAAACAAATCCTGAATGCTCAGACTGAAGCACGAAAACCAGAGAACATCAAGAACGAAGATGTTGGAGGTATGTTGCTTGAAAATTCTAAGGATCCGGAGATATTTAGAACGGAGAAGTTGGAACCCCGTGCGAATGGAACTCTATGCTTCAATGGCAGGAGTTTGTTACCATGTTATGGCGACTTGAGGACTGTGATTATGCACGAGTCCCACAAGTCAAAATACTCTATTCATCCGGGTTCTGACAAAATGTATCAGGACATGAAGAAGCTATATTGGTGGCCTAATATGAAGGCCAACATCGCCACCTATGTAAGCAAATGTTTGACATGTGCTAAAGTCAAGGCTGAACACCAAAGGCCATTAGGATTGTTGGTACAACCCGATATACCTCAATGGAAGTAGGACAATATCACTATGGATTTTTTCATGAAGCTTCATAAGTCGTCACAAGGCTACGACACCATTTGGGTGATTGTTGGCCGACTTAATAAGTCTGCAATCTTTGTACCGATGAGAGAGACTGATCCTATGGATAAACTTGCAAGAATGTACCTAAAGGAGGTTGTCACGAGGCATGGAATACCTCTCTCGATTATTTGTGATCGTGACCCTAGGTTCGCATCACATTTCTGGAGGTTACTTCAGAATGCTTTGGGTACTAGCCTGGATATGAGTACTACGTACCATCCACAAACAGACGGGCAAAGCGAGAGGACTATTCAAACTCTCGAGGATATGCTGTGTGCTTGTGCGATCGACTTTGGAAAGGGTTGGGTTAACCATTTGCCATTAGTCGAGTTCTCATATAACAATAGCTATCACACTAGCATCAAGGCTGCACCATTTGAAGCACTTTATGGTCGAAAGTGTCGTTCACCTGTGTGTTGGGCCGAGGTTGGACAAGTGCAACTCACTGGTCCAGAAATAGTTCAAGAAACAACAGAGAAGATCATCCAGATCAAGCAAAGGATGCAAGTCGCTCGTGATAGGCAAAAGATTTACGCCGATTTAAAGCGTAAGCCGATGGACTTCCAAGTTGGGGATAAAGTTATGCTTAAAGTTTCGCATTGGAAAGGGGTCGTACATTTTGGAAAACGTGGGAAGTTGAACCCTAGGTACGTTTGACCGTTCAAGGTGTTGGAAAAGGTTGGTTCCGTTGCATACAAGCTTAAGCTTCCTGAAGAGCTGAGCAGGGTTCACAATACGTTTCATGTATCCAACCTGAAAAAGTGCTATGCCGATGAACCATTAGCCGTTCCGTTGGATGGACTTCATTTTGATGACAAGCTTCAATTTGTTAAGGAACCGGTAGAAATCATGGATCGAGAAGTCAAACGGTTGAGGCAAAGCCGTGTCCCGATTGTCAAGGTTCGATGGAACTCTAGGAGAGGTCCTAAGTTTACATGGGAACGTGAAGACCAATTCTGGAAGAAATATCCACACCTCTTTACAAAGACCGCACCATCGTCAAGTGTCGCGTCTTAAGCCTTGAGGACAAGGATCCTTTAACGGGGGAAGACTATAACACCCTGTGTCTTAGGGTCATTTACGATGTCAATAAATTCACTATTTATTTTTAGTATTGTACGCGTTTGCTTTTAAATCGTAATCGTTAAGTTAAATCGCGTAAGCTAAAAATGATCATTCAACGTAAACGGGCATCAAACAATTAAATGTTTACATCAAGCAAGTGTTAGATAATTATTTGGAGGACAATTATTAACTTTGCACATTTTATTTTTATTGGTTACGTAAAGTGTTTACGTTTCGCAATAAAATACATTTAGGCATACCCGGAATCACCAAAACTTTTCTACGCTTCAATAAATACCCACAATTATTACCAATACCCAAAATTTTATCATTTTCTTAACCAAGTAAGCCATAGGGCCGGATATGTATAGATAAAAAAACAAGAATGATAGTTGACTTATTATTAACATGTGTTATAATCTTTAGGAAGCAACCAACAATTCAAAGTCTTACTAACTATCTTACAAGTTCACTTACATACTCTAGTCAACCATGCCAATCTCTTAGCAACCCACGCCCCTCACTTCTCTTACATTGTGTAAGTATTTTTCTAGAAGATATTTGTGATATAAATAAAGTGCAAGACATAGATAGAACACATAACTCTTTTCACTAGCTAAAAAGTCACTCTTTTCTCTTTCTTATGGTCCAACCTACAGTACACACTCAAAATACACAAATAATTCACACAATTTATTTTACAACATACACAAGTGTTCCTATATCATTTCTAAGATATTCTAAGAAGGTTTGAAGGCTTGGTTAAGCTTTTACAAGTGTTAAGCAAAGGAAAAGCAAGATTAGGGTTTCATTTGGTTTTAGGGTTTTCAAGTGTTGTAAGCTTGGGTTGGTTTGCTAAACAAGGGTTTAGATCATATTGTTCATCATCCTACTTCATATTAAGGTTACCTAAAAACCCTAATCTCTTTACTTTCATGATTTTATGCATATATAATGTTTGTATAGTTAATCACCATCTAAGAACTTATTTACTTGTAAAAATGGATTCTTACACTTGTTTATGATTTGGTACACTTTCACACATGACATATGGATGTTAATATCATGTTATAATGGATGTATAAGTATTGTACATGTGTGGTTTATGTATAAAAAGTATATATAAGCAAGTTATCTAAAAAGTATACTTATGAAAGTTCATGGATAAATAAGTATGTACACATTTGGATCTTGTGATTTTTGGATAATATATGGGCAAATCTTGAATTAGAGACCCTAAAGATGCGAGATATGTGATAATAAATGTGGTAATGGACTTGTAACAAAGTGGTTAAGCTAAAAAGTTATAAAAACTAGTTTTAAACACATTTTATCAAAAACTTCAAAACTTTTTGTTTTAATTCGAAAATAAATGTAATTATTTTATATTTTTATTAAATACTACATGTCATGAGGATTCCAACCATGTAAGAAACTTAAAAATCCGCTTTATAACGAAGGAGATACGTAGTTTACAAGTTATACGATAATAAACGAGTTTATAAAAGAAATTTTATAAAAACAAGTTACAAAATACTTCTGTTATATAAGATTAGTTATTTTTCTCAGATAGTACATATTTTTAGGATTCCAAAACATTAAGAATCATAATTTTTCGATCAATAAAAAAGGAGTTATGAATTTCGCAAGTTTACGATAATTAAAGTTTATAAAAATAATTTTATAAACTATGAACAGTAAAAATCACTATTCATCTCAGACCTATATTTTTGAAAAATATCATAATTTGATAGAACTTTTAATTTCAAAGACGTGCTCGAAAGAATCACTAAAAACGAAGTTAAAACGAATAAAATATGACATTTACGAGTTTACGACGACAAATTTTATAAAAGTATATAAAAAGCACTGTTCACCAGAGGACTCAAATATTAAAAATGTAATATTTTGATACATCGTCTTAATACGAAAGCGTGGACCTAAGAAACGGACTTAAAACGGGAAATTTACGTCGTTTTTACTAAAGAGATATTTATAAACGTTTTTACTTTATAAATATGATTTTACGAATGCAATTAGATG
>BQNB010045533.1:0-33353 GCA_026074375.1 Tanacetum coccineum
TACTTTTGTTTCAACTTGGTTAATAGATATTAATAAGTAATCATTACTATTTGTAATTGAGCTAATTATATATCTAAACACATGTGCCATATATGTTATTTGTATGTTACTAGTTTTCGAATTATGCCTAATAGGAATTACGCTAGATTTTTTGCGTTAAGTTGCAAAATTGTTTGTGCATTGCATATAGGCATAGATCACTATATTTACAACTGTTACATAAACATCTTGTAGATCATTTTGAGTGTAGTAACCCATTTAGGAATGAGAGTTTAATAGATTGTCAAGTGTGTGAAAAAATAATATCCTAAGATCATATGTTAAAACCCATCATTAAAATAATTCTAACACATTATCTCTTTTCCAACAAAATGTCTAAATATTTTCATCATCTTGCATTGTTTGACCACGGGTTGTTTAATGTTGCAAAAATCGTGAGTCGCTAGTTGGGCAGTCGACCACCTTGTAGCCTGTAATCGGTCTAGGCGCGATTAATCGGTGATTAATCAGTTTTGCAAATTTTATATATAAATTTCAAAGTTACTTGTATGTGATGGATATAACACTTTAAATACACTAAAATTAAAAGATTTCAAAGTCACATTGTTCAAGACATAGATAACCATCAAGCATCACTTTAACTACTCCCATCCGTCCGACTTTTATTGTCCTCATTTGACTTTTTGAAGTCTTTCTTTTGCAACTTTGATCTTTAATATTTTTATTTGTATTATATAATAGTTGATGCAAAATATATAAATAGATTGGTTTTTAAATATATTTTCATTGGTATAATTTTCATAAAGTATTATATAACACAAACAAAAATATTAAAGATCAAAGTTGAAAAAGATTGACGATGACAATAAAAGTGGGACGGAGGGAGTAGTATTTTACTGTCCAACTTCTTAAACATAAAATCACTTTAACAACTACAAATCAACAAAAAATGACATCAAGCTCTTAACAGTTAAGCCTTTGAGACCTATCACATATTCACATTATAGTTTTGAAAATAATGTTTTTTACAACTTATAACTTTGTACCAAAAAAAATTATGGTTCTTTACTTCTTTCATATATTGGTAATTTGTCCATATAAATAAAATTGGGCAACAAACCCACAAGGCCATAATCATAAATTTAAATTCGAAAATCACTAACAATTAATCAATTATAGTGAGTGAAATCACTTGTATACTTGTTTAAAGATAACAATAATTTGATGTTCCTTTGATTAAACAAGCATGTAAGAATTAAAAATCAAAGTGACATATTTCATACCTTTATTTATAAGAATCCGTGATTGGTAATTTGACATAGGATGTATTAGTTGTGACTAGGGTGGCAATTCGTGTCGGGTTCGGGTTGGCGGGTTCGGGTTGACAGGTTGACGGGTCAGAAAACCCCAACCCGAACCTGACCTATTTAAATAATCGGGTCAGCTTTGTCAACCCTAACCTGTTTACACATAACCCAAACCTGACCCATTTAACCCGTATATATACTTGGGTTGGCTGGTTAAATAGGTTACACGGTTTGAATAGGTTAAACAGGTTTCGGGTTGACCCTTTTAACCCGTTTTATATACAAAAGTTGGCACATTACATGGGTTAAACAGGTTACATGGGTTTGCGGATCGACTCGTTTAACCCATTTCACACATATAATTATATATAAATAATTTTTAATTTAAGAAAAAATCTTAAACGGGTTGGCGGGTCGACCCACTTAATTTATTCCCAACCCGAACCTGACCTGTTTAATAAACGGGTCAGATGGGTCGACCCAAACCCGACCCGAAATCTTTTAAACTCAACCCGAACCTGTTAATTTTCGTGTCGGTTTCAGGTCGGGTTTCGTGTCGGGTCAGAAATTGCCAGCCCTAGTTGTGACTTCTGAGAGTGAAGGCTTATCTTTAGTGTGTGGTTTAAATGACTAAATGAGAATAGAGGCGTATAAGTGGATAGAAAACCTAAACTTAGGTTAAAAATATGTTTGACTTTCGTTGATCAATTAGGCCGATTTGACCGATTATTGACCGATTTGTTGCCGGCTTTGACCAGACCGATTTTTCACCCGATTTGCCTTATTTTTCAAGGTGTATGGCCGAGTGGCTTGGAATCGCCAATTACAAGGCCGCCTAGGCCGATTTTTGCAACATTGGTAATTAAGTAAAAGAAAATATATTTTTAAACTTTGCTTGTGCTTGCATTGTTTTAACACACACACATAATTATATTCTTTTTATAAACGTATAGTATTTTACAAAAGATGTGTGTTGTATAAAAATGGTTTAAAAAATCATTTACATACTCATAAAATATCAAAAACTATGCATACTATATATCAACAAATAGTTTTTCGCACAAGCAAAATATATGATAATTTTGAAGTAAGAAATTAACTTGTCATTATTCATCAACCTCACCTTACAACTAGTCTTAGGATAAATGGAACATACTGTGAAAATCTTTATTTGTTTTCTTTTAAAAAGAGTGTTCGTGAGGGTCAAGAAAGATTTCGAATATATATTGATTCATTATTCAAATTATGATTCATATTATTATCGAATCTAATTGATAAGTTTTTAAGTATGGACAAGAAATCGGATTCTTATTTGTCTAACTTTGAGATTATACCAAAATTTAACAAGATATATTATCTTAAACCTACATACTCAATCACACTCGATTGATATGAAAATAACGACATCTTTTTCTAAGACGACAAGAATATGCATCGGATCATAACTCACACTTGTGTGAATGATGTCATATTGAGTCTACTTGTCCAATAGTTGTGTTCTAAATATTTGGTAAATATATGCATAAAATACACAATGAAGTAGGATTGACGACTTGAATGTTTTGTCCAAAATATTCAAGTAATTTACGTTGCAATGCAATTGGTAAAGTCGTCACCTCCGAAAAGCCAAACATGAGCAAATGCACAACATATGTAACTTTGCTCAAATAATTCAAAAGCATAACTCAAAACTTAAATTATCCTCTCATCAAAACTTTTACTTTTTAAAAGAAAATTACAATTTAAAAGCTACTCTAAAAAGCTAATAAAACTAACTAACTATCTCCCCCTGTGAGTGAAGAGAGCCTTGTATTTATAGGAGAGAAAGGATTCTTCTAGGTCTTTAAGTCTGTTGAACGCTCCTCTTAATCTGAACCCTCCATTCTTTCCAATCATTGGATACTTCATTTTGACCGTTGGATCAACAAGTGAGCACACGGATTGCCAGCGTGGCAATCCTTATGTCAGAGGCTATGTGCTTCTTTTATACTTGTTTTAGTGTAAATTTTCCATCCAAAGGTGTGTTTGTTTGCATTTGCGTGTCATTCCCTTTGTACATCTTGACCAATGAGAGCTCTTGGTGATGTATTTGTTGATGACTTGGCACTTAGTACTTGGTATCTTCTGGCCACATAGCTTAATTGAGAGAGCGTGGGTTTTTACACATGAATTTTTACACAGGGTTGAATTGGGACGATGGGTAAACAGTTACACCCATTCGCGCCTATTTTTCTTTTATACGGATGTGTTTGACCCGGGGTTTAAACGAGTTGACCTGGGCTCGGGTATTGGGCCATGGTTTTATTAAAAGGGTTGGGCCGGTTATTGGTAAAAGATTTTGGTAAAAAGTGTTTATTATTAAAGGATAACGACCGTTAGTCATGGACTAACGGTGTTAGGGTTTTTGGGACTTTTGTGAAATTAATTTAACAATAAGGCTCTTTTGGGTATTTTGAGGGTTTTGGCATTTTGTGAATTGACCATTGTTGACCATGGGTTGACTTTTGATGACCTTTGCTAGAAAACTTCCGACTCTTGTGCACTCTATCCGTTCCCGTGTTCGTGTTTGTCCGGTTTTGACCGTTTTCTTGTGATTTTTGCAATATCCGTACCTACACATTCACAAACAACAAAATACACAAATACAAGCATATTTTTGCAAGCATACTCCTAGGTCCTAGATGACTCATTCTCTCTTATACCTACAACTTGCTTGCTCTCTCATTTAACCTTAGAATTCCACACATCTTGATTAGGACTATGTGAACCGAAATTAAAGCATGTCAGTTGAGTCATGTTAGACCCTTTATGAAAAGATAATACAAATTTTATCTTTGTTACACTTCATTAGGCAAATATAGAAATTCCATTTTGTCTAACATGAGAATGACTACTAGAGAATCTATTGCACTAGAAATTCAATTTGACCTAATGGTTGAATTATTTCCAAGAGTGAAGTTGGGTTCGTGGTATAACCCGTAAAAATGGTCGTGTTTAGCTTGAATTGAGCACCACTAGTGATAGTCTCATATTCATTCTCTAATTTGATTAAATGGCTCTCCTAAATATGCCTAATGATAGTCTACATCGATAGACTTTGTATTTCATTAGGAGTGCACACTAAGCAAGTATAAATTAGGTTTCACCTTAGTCAATCTAGACTACATGCATTTCACATATGTGCTTTGAAGTTTCAAGATGATAACGTGCTCCCATGTAATGCAAATTATATGCTTTCATGATTATCATTATGCTCACGTCTATTTTGCTTAGCTATTAAATTCATATTTAATTATAAAGCGTTTGTTTTTTCTAGCATTTAAATAAAATATCCTCTTAAGCTTACTATATAACACATGCTTCTAAATGCTAAATGCTAACATGTTTTACATGATGATTACATTTAAAATTATCATGTTTTGTTTGCGTCATCTTACATGACTTACATGTTAATTATGCACCTACACTATGTTAGGTTGATGTATGCAAAATAAGGTTTAGATGTCATATAGTCTTGCACATTAATCTTGTTGATTATTGTGTCGATGCATGCTTAGATAAACTTGCATGCTTATATCTATATGTCTTATACATCTATGTATATATTTTCTCACACTAGAATATTTTTCTTCTTCGCGTGTCCGTGTCACAACTCAAAAATGTTAAAAGAGTCATAGAATGGTCTTAAATCTCCTAGAGTCTTCATTTCTTATAATCCTTTGATTATCATCTCGCTTTCTTCCAAATAATCCACTCTTTCATCAAGAAAAGACTAGAGACAAATCTAACACTCCTCCAAGTATGGTTTTGATAAAACTTAAATATTTCATCCTGAAATATTTAGTATTCTTGAGACTAATACGATCGCAAACATAAAGGTCATATCTAAAATCTTATTTCAAAGCTTTTTAACAAGCATAAGTTGAAACGGCTTTTTCTTTCCACTCCAACGACAGATATTCTTTTGCTCGTTCGAAACGAAAATATTCTTTCTCTTTGATGAAAGACACCTGCTTTTTCTTTCGAGTCACAGAAAAGAGGACAAAAAGGGCACAAGACCTCTTTTCTTCTCACCAACCACGCCTATTTCAACATAGATATGGCAATCACTTACTCCTTACCTCCACTATTTCTACTACCACCTTTAAGACAACCGTATACCTCGTCTTGTGATTGTTCTATGAACATTCGCAATGCTCAAGAAGAGCTACATAACATTTTGAGTATAATTTATCGTACGCTAACCACCATCCATTTTAACATTGTCAAGCTCGTCGTCTCTATCTTCGTTTGTTTTCTTCTTTATTATTATTATATCCGCGTATGAAACACACCAAAGATACGTCACCATTTCCTTCAGGATAATGTGGAGTTTGATATAACTCTTTAGATCATTTAAGACTAGAGAATGATTAGTTCTCATCTAGGATAATGATAACACAGATTGAATATTTGCACATCATACTTAATAAGGAACGAATCAATGTTATCACAAGGTTTTCTTTTATTCAACACAGCCCCAATTCTATGTGATCAAATCATTGAATGGATACCAACATATAACAGGAATCAAATGATCCTTGGGGCTACACCATAGATGTCTATACTTTCTACTAACTATCTAACTAACTAATATTGTGTACACACACATGTTTGCTAGACTCTCATTGGAAGCCTGCATTTTCTGAGATGCTAAAACTATGTGTCTATGATCTCTTTATAAAGAGAGATCATGACTTACAAAGGAAGCTAACTAAAATAGATAAGGATACTAAATCATTTAAATCTTGATCAATATCTTCTACAATCTTTATGTTCTCCACCAGCTTGTAGAATTTCATTGTAAATGAATTAGTCCTTTGTTGTTTCATTCATCTTCATTTAAGCATATGTAGTTTTGTAATCATCAAATCTATAAACCCAACAATCTTCCCCATTTGGATATCACAAAACTATCTCCATGAAATGAAATAATCTCAATGCATTTATTTTGTAATCCCATTGGACTTAAGATACCCTTGAACATTCCACCACACACAATAAGCTGCAAATCAATAAACATGTAATCTTCTTCCCCTTTTTGTAATCATTGAATAGGGGTCTTCTATAGATAGGCAACTTGGATCATAACAGCTACAAATCATATACCACAACTACTAATCTAGCCTTCCAATACTCAAATTGCCCACCATTATGCACAATAAGAAAAATGAATCTGAGCAGTAGAAATATAAACTAGCATTAGTAATAAAGATCAGCAGTAGTAATGAAACACTTTCCCTCAAGTGGTGCATGAACAAATCCTGATGGTTAAACACTTTGTCAATTAAGCTTCTCCTGAAACCCATATGTTAACCATCTCTTGAATCTTCAATTCTGTAAGCTCTATGTAATGATCACTGATGAAGAAAACTAAGTATTACGAACTTGATGCTGAAGTAGTATAACCCAAACTTATGTCTTATATCTTGTACTATCCATGTACATCATACTTATAAATAAATCTGTTAAAATATAATAGACGCAAACCTCTTGACAAAAATCCTCATCTTCTATGAGACACATACCAAGTGATAGCAAATGTACGCATTGAGCACCATAAGATAAATCGCACACCTTTGCTAGATTTTGACAAGTCTTCGTCACAACATTGAAAACACAAACAAGTTACCTCCAAATGTTGTAAGCCATTTGAGATATGATAAAACACGTACCCAAGTAATTCCACTTCACCGTCAAATAAGTGATAAATAATCTTCTTCGTAACAAATTAATCTAAGAAATCTAAAAACTAGCCTTTACAAATTTTAAGTGAATCTGAATCCAAACACACTAGCTTCCCCTTTAACCAAGCAGTAGTAACCAATAGTAGTAACTCCTTCTATTGGCAGTATTAAGTATATGAGCAGCACTAATCTTGGTTTAAGTTCAACAGTAGTAACTGCTAACATTTACCCTAGCAGCAGAAACTTAATACTAGCAGCATTAAAAATATACTAGCAGTATTAATCATACTAGCATCACTAAGTATAAACTGGCAGCATTAACCTTTAGTGATAGCAACATTAATATGAACTGGTAGCACTAATATTCCTTTGGCAGCATTAACTAGTTACTTGGCAGTATTAACGTCTCCTGGCAGCACTAACTTACATAAGCAACACTAATAATCATAAGCAGCATCACTAACCTTCAAAGATAAAGCTAACAGTAGTAACTGCTATTAACAGCATCACACTATAATGATAGAAGCATTAACCATGTATTCGAGCCCAAGCAGCACAAACTTGTAATCAAACAACATTAACTGTTTAAGCGTAGCAGCACTAATGTTTCTTGGCAGTATTAAGTTCAATAACAGCACTAACAGTTTCAACTGTTCTCTTTGGCAACACTAATGATAACTGGTAGTATTAACACATAACTAACAGTATTAACTTCTACTTAAACCAAAGCAGCATTAACTTTATATACTTGTTTTCTCATTGGTCAGCACTAAGTAACAATAAGCAGCACTAATAAAGTCTTTCAATACCAGCATAAAATCATTAGAGCTCGAACAGTATTAACTACTACTAATAAGCCTAGCAGTAGTAACTGTTTTATGCTAGCAGTACTAACTTGTATTGACAGTATAAAGTGCTCCTTCCTCCCATACCTTTTTGTGACACTTTTTCTGTTACTAAACTGTCACTAATCCATCATTCTCATCAACTGCTAATGATTCTTTTTATAGAATAAGTTCTAAACAACTCTTGAATTATGTAACTAAGAACCACAATCAGCAACCATTTTGTTGTCACGAACCAATCAACAACAATTGTGAACAAACTTCCTATTATATCGAATTAGGGTTGTTGAAAAACCCTAATATCACCAGATTCAACATGATAACCAAGACAGAAATTCGTACCTCTTTCACTGAATAGATGCAACACCAAAACACCTTGTAGATCCTAGATCAAGAGCCCCATGGCTGATAAGCATCAGTTCATTTTTTCTAGAGATGTTAAGTTTTTTGAGAATATATTTCCTTTTAAGGATTCTGAAGTTGGAGAAAATAATTCTACAAATGTTTTACAAGATGTTAATCATATAAACTTTTTTGACATTGAATATCCTGAGATACCCAATGATTATGAGAGAGTAGCTAATGATCTGAATAAGGGTATGTTGGAAACACGAAAAGTGTCGGTCACTTCCAAGTTGTAATAGTCTTAGCTCGTAGTTTATGTAATGATTAGATTAGTAATCTAGTCCGGCCCAAGACCCATGGGAAGCCCATTAGAACCCATGGGCCGGCCATCCATGAACTATATAAACCCTCTCCTAGCCTTGGAGAGGGTTAGTTGTTCCATTTGTATCATTTTCATTATAATACACTTCATTCATTTTCCATCCATTCTATCTCTAACATCACAACTCACATCTCACTCTTGTTCTTGGTTTGATCATAAGATTACTAGAATTCTACACTAAGTATTCACAGGGGTAGTTGTATTATCTGTGAAAATTCAATATTCATATTATGAACAAGATTAGCAGAACATTGTGACACATTTATGTTTCAAACTATACGTATGCATTAATATGAGGCTAAGTATTCTGAAAAACTGCCAAATAAACATCCACCGGGAAACAATGTCTTAAAGGTTACTATAGACAAGAGGTAGAGGTGCAATAAAAAGTGGTATCAATTATATGTAGGGTACCAATATGGCCATAATGGTGTTCCAACATTAATCCAAGTAATCACACACAGACAGTTACACAACTGCAAAACAAATAGATGAGGTGGTACCTTAATACTATTTTGGTTGACAACAATGAACTTAGCTTCACTTTTGGCGTTCTTTATAACCTACAGTTCGGCAAACCAATTCTGCCGATTAGCACCTACTAATGTGCTGGCTACTAATTGGTAAACTATATATACCCCAGTAATAATCTTAAGATAATCTGGATAAAGGAGACGAGGTTGTACCTTAATGCTGTTTTATGTAGTTTTCCCGATACTCATTGCAAATAATGGCTAACAACCAGATTAATCTTCCACAATTGTGTATTTTTTAGAATGTCCTCCTTTAACCACAGGTGCTTATTCTGATCAAGTTATTCTTTTATTTGTTGATTTAGCTGCATTGATGATATGAAGTTCTAATACTCATGTAGCAAGGAATGTAATCACAATCCTTTTCCCTGCATCGTCTTCCAATGTCGGCCTGATGGTTTTAATAATGAGTCAGGTTCTGTTTGTTTACAGAGTCAATGTAAACCATTGATTTGACATTCGTATGCACCTAATGTTTGAGATAATTAGTTTTCTTTATATATGAACCATAACCAAATGTAAAGACAATAGCAGAATGTATTCATTGATTCTGTTGAAAACATTATATCATATGTTAACATCATAACATCTCAAAATGACAGTCTTACTTATTGATAAACCTAACATAACACAACAACCAATGACACTCTACCCTGTTTCTTCTATCTCAGCTGCATAACCAGCCTTCAAACGCATTCCAACATGAGCACCAGCCAATAATTGTTCCAGAACTCCAACCCTTGCAGAGTCGCGTGCCACCATCTCTCTCATGTACTCCAAAGGCTTTAATGCATATGCACGCTGGCCCAGGGCTTCCAATTCAGCTATCAACCGCCGATCCTTCATAATGCTCACCCTAAGAGCATAACAAAGTTCACGCAGAACGTCAATAAAAGCTTTATCAGACTCTCGTGCTTGACTAAATACAACCTTCATCTTATCTTCAAGAAGAGAAGAACCGACAACCTAACTTAACTTATTCAATATATAAAGAGCAGCCATGTTCAAAACCTTAAATGAAAGGGTCTAGATGTGTCTATGATAAGGAAAGCTATACCTGAATTCCAAATTAAATAACCACTCCTAGAAACTCAAAAGTCCTTCAGGTAAAAAGAAACTGACAAGACTTAAAGATACTAATGAGAATTAACTAAAACTCCAGAAATTCTTTAACTGTTTGCCTTTTATGACTACAGTTACAACTATATTATAGGTCCTCCCCCATTTCCAACACCACACATTCATTTCCCATCCACCCGCTTTGGAACTCACATGGGTTTTGTAAACGCGATCTATTACCGTGTTTGGTTTCTCACCTAACCTTGCTGCACTTATAGGACCCAACATTCAGTCACACTGTGTAGCGAAATATGAATTCGGGTAGATTACTTTTATTACCTTCTCATAACTGCAAACAACTTATATGACAACAACCAAATGATCCCTTATGTTATGTTTTTAGGAAACAACCATGGTGACAATCCATTCAAATACGTTTATTCGAAGGGATGGGAATGTCCAAAGTGTTTAATTTGTTGCCTAAAACTGACAGATATATGCACTGCAGACACATGTAACCACACACTAACATTTTTTTTGCGTTACTCCTGCTTTGTGAACACGAGTTGTTGACAAGTAAAGCACCTATTCTTGAAATGAATCTATGGGATTAGCAGCATCATCCATGGCCGAAAAAAGGGCAGCTAATTTCAAAGGAAAAGCAATTGCTGATATGCCTAATGTGACACCTCCCGAAATAGGTTGCAAAACGACAGGTAATGAGATAATTTAAAAAGAACCAGGTTCACTCCCATAAGAAAGCATTACAGCTTTAGTAGTTAACTCTGATTGTAATGAGTTAATGGAATTAGGAGAAGCATCCATACCGAAGAAAATAATTGCCGATCTCAAAGGAAAAGCAATAGTTGATCCTAATAATGTGGCAACTACCAAAAAAGGACGGAAAACTACAGGTAATGTACTATTTAAAAAACAAACAAGCTCACTCCCGTGAGAAAGCATTATAATTCTTTAGAAAAACACTTTGTCTAGAAGACCTTCTAACATTTTGAACACCTTGAGATGAACTTAGATTTTGTTCCAAATTACCCTCAGAAAAAATATTTTCATCAAGTGTGGCAACCTCCTGATTCTGAGTGGCAACAAAATCATTACTGCTATCAGCATCATTTCCAGAATCAACTGGAAAATCAACAGTATTAATATTACTACCAGACTTAGAAGAGCTACTACTATCACTCTTACCCTGTAGAATTCTAGTAATCTTATGATCAAACCAAGAACAAGAGTGAGATGTGGGTTGTGATGTTAGAGATAGAATGGATGGAAAATGGATGAAGTGTATTATAATGAAAATGATACAAATGGAACAACCAACCCTCTCCAAGGCTAGGAGAGGGTTTATATAGTGCATGGATGGCCGGCCCATGGGTTCTAATGGGCTTCCCATGGGTCTTGGGCCGGACTAGATTACTAATCTAATCATTACATAAACTACGAGCTAAGACTATTACAACTTGGAAGTGACCGACACTTTTCGTGTTTCCAACAATCTCCCCCTAAGGGAGGTCACTCCATTTTACAAACCTTTAAGCCTAGCATACTATGCGTTATCTTCAGTCTTTAGCTCGTACTCTTGACTTTCTCTTGTGAATATGTTGTAGTGATCATTGATTTCTGGATTGAGCTTGTTCCTTGAACTTGTATTTGACATTGTGATCTTGAGCATCTTGAGATCATCAACCAAGCACAATCTCTTTACGCCATCTTGAAACTTTGCCATCTTGTGGACTTGTGACTTCTGGACCGACATGCTCATACCATTCTTAATTTGATGACTTGGAAAGCTTTAATGTTGCATCTTTCTTGAAATTCTTTAACTTTAACACTTCGTCACTTCGAGAAAGATGTGCGGTATCAGAGTAGCAGAAGTCTTGAAACATGTACTTGAGCTTTCATGATGTCTTTATATTTTATCGGTCGGGTATGAGCATGTGGCTATAGATCTTGTGAGTCAGCTGGAATATGTACCTCCACCTCCATCTTTAAATATCCTGCATTAAAACAGTTAGCAATAAAGCGATGGGACGAATATGGCTTTGTTATTCGCCCGGGTTTGGTTGGAGTAACCTTCGAATCTGTGAGGATCGACCTGTGATCAGATAGATTCAATTTAAGAAGAATCTTCTTGATAGGATTTCCAGCTGTAGTATTGAATCTTTCTAACACATAAGTATTAGATTCATCGTACTCAGCATGTTCTCATTATCGGAACGTCTCAAAGCAGACAGCACGATAAGAGTGAACCAGTGAGTTACTATCTCACCGATTGATATAGAAAATCGATTTGAAAATCAATCGACGTGTCACTTGCTAAAGTGGTTTTGTGACACATCGAGAGTTTTAAGCAATTCAAAATTCTTTAACCGTTGATCCATAACCTGGAACAAGTTTGATTCATAAAGAATCGCACCATTGTTGCTTTCCAGTTGTCACAAGCTTGATTCATAAGAATCGCACAAGTCACCTACCATGAGCTTGTTTGATGTTGGCTCAAGCAGGATTTCCATCTTCATTGTGAATACCTAAGTATCACTCGGATGTTCTGGCAAAATCACAAGGATCTTGCGTAGGACTCTAATGATATTACTTGATATTCACATTGTGTGAGATAACAAGCTAAATTATGACAAGTGTCCTAATGAGATTAATGGATGATCTCTTTTGGCTCTAGACTCAATAGTGCACTTTTAATTTTAGTGATCGGAGGCTGGAGCTGAGTGCCACCTTTTCAATATCAACTAACTCGGAGTGAGAAAGTCAATAGAAATGAGTGTATCTCCGTGAGTTTTGAAACAAAGTCTTTCCGACTTTGAGTGGCTGGGAGGGGTTTGTGCATAGCGTCACTGGGTCCATGACTGTCTTCAATGTCAGACAACACCTAAGTGTTTCTGACAGCATATGTATTGACCCGGTTTCTGCCTAAGTGTATGGAGGGCTTCTTTCTTTTCACCCTTTATCCTTACATTTCTTTTTCATTCTTCAACCCCTTCAATGCTTACCGAGACTTCATAACTAACACCTTGTTGGGTTTGTTCCAGTGTTAGCTCCATCTCAGTCGGCATTATTCCCGATTCTCACTTTTTCTCCTTTTTAATCATACCTAAGGACTTCTACACTAACTAGTGGATATCCCTGGGTAGATCCCTCCGGTTCTGGCTGGATCATGGGATTTGAATACCTATACCTAACCACCTTATAACTCCATAAAATTAAGTACATGGTCGGTCTTTTAGGGTATTCCATCACCATTACAAACCAAAATCATTGAAAAATTCATTCAAAGTGTTTGATATAAATATCAAAAGGTTTACACTTTGAATGTTTTTAATCATCACTAAAAGCTCCCCCTTAACATGTGCATCGTAATCGTAGTACATGCTAAGTGTGGAGTGCATCGAGTCCATTTTAATTGATTACTTCTGTCAATATACATTAAGTCCAGGTTAATCACATTTTCTCCCCTTATCCAAAATGTTAATCCCTTGATATTTTAGATATCAATTGATTAACCGTTCGGGGACAAAATGATGTATTCTAGCAAAATGGAACATATTATTGCTCCCCCTCAACTTTTGAGGGATTATAAGATGGTGCCGAGTACAATTATTTGAAAGACTTTGAATTTACTAAGAAATTCTTGAAAAAAAATTGTACTCGAGCACATCTTATTTTTCACCAAAAATCTACACTAGTTATTAACATATTCACAAGTTAATTATAAACGAAGATTTGACCTGATAGATGAGAACATCATATGATGAAATCATATGGTCCTTTGTAGCCGCTGTAGGTCTCCTTCATACAATCTCCCACCAATGAACTTTTCCAAGCTCCTCATTAACCTTTTTTCTTTCAAGAGGTTTTCAATCTGATCTTTCTCTGTCCAAGCACTCTTCAACGTTGCTTCAACTTTCTTTCCAAGTTATGAAAGTCTTTGCATCAGGGGGACTCAAAAAGTCTGAGGCAGATTCTCCATTCTGATTCCCTTGGAGGGATCACTTCAGAGCAGTCCGAACATCATCGTGAGTACCATCACTAACTTGTGTAGTTCATCAAATCGGTTCAATCTGTTCTTCTTGTCTTTGTATCATAGCTGAATCCTCTCAGGATACGAAGTATGGTATGTAAGCGTCTCTTCTTCTCAAATTGGATCTGTACGTGTCAGGCTTTGTGAGGTTGAGTTTCTTTTGATAGCTTTCAACACCCAATTGAAGGTCTTCCACACGCCTTTGGATGACAACACTTCTTGTGAACATTCTTAAGGAGACATTAAATGCAAGACGTTCTTCAACGTTGAGATTTATCAACTTTCCTTGCACGAGAAGAAGCAGCATGTCTTCAATGTCTTGGATCCGAAGTCTGTGGAAATCACCTTCTTTGAACTTGTAAAGAATGTCGTCATCCCTACGTACAGTGATCCAGTCAAGATGCTTGTAGTTTTGCCATTCGACTATTTCCACCTTTGTGACAGCAATAATTCTTCTTTTTGAGTAGACGTCACGAGCTGATTCCCTTGTGGCCGCAAATGCATAGAATTATCTTCGCTTCTTGCCCCAATGTGAGATTCCCCAGAGAGCGAATTTGTCGTAGTTGACTATCACTTGACTCCACATTAAGTTGGGTACTGATAAATGCTTAATTGTATATATTAAATACCTGAGATTTTGCCAAATAAAGCAATAAAATGCAAAGAATAGAAAAATGTTGTGCTTTTGTGTCTATTGTGAGAGGAAGGTTTAAAAAAGACAAAAAAGAAGCCAAAATACAGTCAAAAACCGACAAGGAAGGAAAGAGACAAGAAAAAGAGTGAAGACGGAAAGCCGGATCAGCCGATACAGCAAGAAAGAAAGCCAAAATTAAGACAAGTCAACTTTTGAAATGTTGTGACAAGTTTCAAAGGCTTATTTGGAGTTTTAAAGTTCAAGGACTGAAATTGCAAAAAGGTGGAAAGTTTGTTTGTGAAGTAGAAAAAGAAGAAATAAACTACAAGGACTAATGCTGTCATTTTGAAACTTCTTTTATAACTAGAAAAGGGGCGGGTGAAACACAAGGACCAATTGTGCAAATCCTCCAAACATTCAAACACAAAACGCGTTTTAAAACAACCTCTAACCGCCTCAACGGTTTTTCCCGCCAAAACCAACAAACAACCCAACTTCACCAAAGCCTTTCCCCCGCTCCTTTATAACACCCAACCTTGTTCTAAATCCACCTCCACATCACCTAGCCCACGTGGCAACAACTCATTGGCTCGAACACCTCATCACTCTCATCAAACGGCTATAAATCAAAGATAAATGATCAACGGCTGAGATTGATTGGAAGATTCAAGAATTCTTCACCTCTCTTCTTCATTTCTCTATAAATAGGACCTCTAGGTTTCACTTTTAAGTTGTTGTTTTTGTTTTAATTTTCAGTTTTGTATTTTCTTCAATTTTAAGCATTTTTCTTTCAAGTTTTTTTTAGAAAGCAGCTTTAAGCACTTGTACTCTTATTCTCTAAGTTTGTACTTCTTAAATTTGAGTAATCACATTCAGTTTCCAAGTTTAATTGTCCTTTGATTTCAATTTTAAGCCATTTTCACTCATTAAGCTCTCAATAAGCTCTTTAGAGCTTATTCTTGTTCATAAGCTCAAATTCAGTCAAATTTTGTTAATAGCAATTCATTTACTCACTTTAATCATTTACATCAAAAGTCATGATCACTTAAGGCTTTTGTGTTCAATTTTGAAAGCAACAAGGTAAATAAGCTTAAATTCAGCTTATTGAGGTTTAGAGGCTAGGGAGCCAATAGGATTGTGTTTTCTAAAGCCACTCACTCTACAAGAGTGGCTAAGTGCTGAGACAACACAATTTCAGGTTTTAACTTTCTATATTTCATTCTAGCAAATTCATAGCTTAATTCAAAGTGCTTATTCTAATGAATTCTCATGTCTATTCCTGTTTCATTTAGTGTAGTTAGCTTATAGATTTAATAGTTTTAACCGCCTTAGTGGAATAAGTTAGTTTCCCTTTTACTTCTGTCCATAGTAGTGCATATAAACACTAGCTGAGAAACTAGCTTTTTCCTTTTTTAATAAGCTAGGGCTTTTTTTTAAATGTTCAAATAGCCTAATTAGGTTAGATTTAGGTTGAGTTGCTATAAGGTTTTAACTGCTTTAGTTTTAAAATAGATTTTAAGTACAAATTAGTTGTGACAGTTTTTCTTAAGGAGTGTTTGGATTAGGCTGTGTTTGACTCTTAAAGTCAACAGCATTTTGTCAAAATCCTTTATAAAGTTGAGTTAGGTTATATGATCAAGTTTAAAACAGGTTTTAAAAGATAGTTAATAGAATTCAAGATTTGTGAGCTTAAAATTCCTTAGCTAACACCAGGGCAGTTTTGAGAGTTAAGTGATTTTAGATTTTAGAGACTTAAGGCATTTTAAAAGCTCACCTTGTATGAGTGTACATTTGATACATGTAATGAATTAGCTCAACAGTTTGAGAGTAGACCTTTAGCCTGCATAAAATCCCTAGGTCAAATGCATCAGCAACATTAGGACTGCTGTCATAGCTCTTTCAATTTTTAAAAAAAATTTCTAGCAGAATTGAGTAAGAGTTGGACTTAGGAATTAAGCACTTGTGTAGATCTATAGTAGCTTAATTCAGATAAGCTTGTAAGTTCCATTAGTAAGCTCTAATTCTAGCTTAAATTTCCTACAAAAGTATCATGATAGCAGCAGACTAGGTTATAGCTTATTTTCTTGTGAAATTCAATTTCTAGTTGTTTAATCAAAATCCTTATATCTAGGTTAGTTTTATATCCTTAGAATAGCTTATATTCAGGGATTCAGTTTCTAAAGTTTAGTTTTTCAGCTTTATTAGGCTTATAGAATTGCTTCTTAAAATCGTTAGAGCTTATACTTGCATTTTTTAATTTCATTTTTATTGTTTTTTAGTTTAACCTTAGCTTGTTCTTTTTAAATCATCTCATAGGTATACTTAATAAGCACCATTTAGACATATTTTTAGATTTCATTTTCAGTATCTAATAAGCTAGAAATAAGCTATTAAAAAAGTGAAAGTCATACTTAATCCCTCCTTTTCTTTAACAGTTTCAAAAAAAACTAATTTTTAGCTTATTTGTTGTTAAAAGTAGGAATCCAGGTGATTTTGTTAATGTTGTTTAGATATAAGCTCACTTAATAAGTTTGTAGTTTTAAGTTTTTTGTTGAATCTCATTCTTTGATTAAGCCAAAAATAAGCTTGAATCGTAGGGTTTTTTTGTAATTACTGGATAGTTGAAAGGTTAACCCGTTTTAACTGGCATTATAAATTTCCCATAGTTTCGCCCGCCTCCTCCTACCCTGTTCTTTCCCTTTTTACACAAACTTAATACTCGACCCTGTCTTTTCATAGAATAATAAATAGTTTTAATATTTCTGAAATTAGTTTTATTAAAATTAGGGTTTGTGTTTTAATCAATCAAATTAGTGTTCAATTAGCTTATAAAAATTAGGGCTTTTGTTTCCATTCATTTTCTGCACCTTTGTAGTTTCTTAAAATCATTTTTCTATATTTTTCCAGTTAAATTTGTATTTTCTAGGAATTAAAATAGATTTTAGTTAATTTCTTTTTCTTAGAAAAATCATAAAAAATAGAAAAACAGTTGAAAAATTAAAATTCTTTTTGTGAAAATTTTCTTTTTAAATCTAGTATTTTTGAAAAATAAAAGTAAAATTTTAGTTTTAATTTTTAGAAAAAGTTTATTTTTGTTAATTCGTTGATCTTTAAAAATTCATAAAAAATTCAAAAATAGTTAAAAAAATTCCAATTCTTTTTCCTAAAATTTTCTTTTTAAATTTGTGATTTTTAGGTATAAAGTTTGTTAAAAATAGTGCTTTAGATTTTAAATTTAAGTTTTTAGCTAGCGTTTTTACTTTTCGTGCATTTTAAATTTTCGTTGCTATTTCATGTTTTTAGTTCATGCTATTATAATTGTAGTATAATCAAAAGTTCAAAAATCCTTTACCATTCTTAACTCGAATCCGAATTATTCTAAATTCTCAATTCACGATTTCGTTGGGACACGACCCGAGGAAAGATACTTCCCGGATAAAAATATACATATTGTGTTTTCTTTAGTGAAATTTCTACCTTATATTTCTCTTGTTTGAGAAGTATTTTGGACCCCAAACCATAAGAATTTTACTGTGATTAATACTATAAGTATATAAATTTGTTTGTATTACTACAAACACCCCAAATTTGGCGCCGTTGCCGGGGAGTCTTGTGAACGAATAGTTGAAGAATATTAGTGAAGTTGACTCTTGATTGCCTTAGAGTTTTGAAGATCCTTCCTTTGGAAGTTATTTTGTATTTTTTGTTTAAAACATATAAAAAGTTATTAATTTGATTCATACGAATATAAAAATAATATATTAAAACTTTGGATTATTAGCTTATCCATATTAACCATCTCCAATAAACAACAAACAAATCGTGAATTAGTACTTGCGAGGTTTACGACGGACCTTTGAGTTAAAACTATAGGAGTGAGTTTAAGGAAAAGTGATAGCTATTCTCTAAGTAGTCATTGCGGCTCGCTAAGCTTTTCCGCTCACTTGTGCGTAATCTTAGAGACTTATCGTGAAGCTTGTAATAAACGATTACCAAAAATATTTTTGTTTTCATTCTTAATAAATACTAAAAATTGTAAATTTCCCCAAAAAGAATCTTCTCAATCTCAAATTCTTTAATTTTCTTATGTATTATTCGGAAAAGCCAAAAATATTCTTCTTATTCCTCTTATTTGTTTAATTCTCATTTTCCTTATCCTCGATAATGTTTAATTCTTATGGCGCCTAATCGTTCAAAATCCTTTTATGAATACAAAGAATGTACAACTTGTGGATAGTTGTACACTAAGGAATGTTGTTCATAGGAAATCTTAAAGGAACATAATACATATGTTTCCCATGCTCGAATTTTTCTACATTGTGCCGGTTTGTGGAACCGGTCGATGGTCCGTATTGTCATGGATGTACTCTTAATAGTAAGAAATTTGAAAAAGATTTGTTTGCATATTGTGTTGATAATGGAGTTTTCCAAAATTTTCAAGATACTCCCGAGTCATCCAATGACAATACCAACGTTGTTAATGCTCCTCGAAAGAGACAGCGTTGTTGATCAAGACCCCCGGTGTTGAATATTTCACAAGATACCTCCACAAAATCGACCATAATTGTGTTTATATGGAGTGCGTGATTCATGAAATGGGATTTTTTGTAACATGCATTCGTGAATATTGTGGAAAGGTGCTCACATTTATGGTTACAACTGTCCACCAAAAGATCCGATCATTTCTGAGCTGGAACCGTGCTACAATCGAAATTTTGATTATTCTCCACATGATTCACAAACTCTTCCACAACAATATCTTTTTTGTGAAAACTATGGGGGTTCTCATGAGACTTACCAATGTCAGCCGATAAACCAAGAGTATTATAATTCTCATTCTTCCGGTTTCGACCAATTTCAACCCCCGCAGTTTTCCGACGTCTATCAGACTCCTCCGGTAGCAAGTATGGAAATGCTACATGCTCAAACAGATCTTATAGAATCTATGCAAAACTTCTTGAAGAAGTATGATCACATACCTCATAATGAAAAGAGCATCAAGTTATTGCTTGCTGAGGAGAAATTTTTGAAGATAAAGCAAGTTGTGGAAGAAGAGCAAACTCAAATGAGCATTTGCAGGAATGTTGAAAAGTCATTCTCGAGGATTACAAATCCTTAATGACATTCAACCACTAAAAGCAAGAAACTTCTAACCAATCCAGGAAAAGATCATGAAGAGATGAGTATTGCGGGTTGGAGGAACTGCTTGCTGAGGAAAATCTTCAATAGATAATCAAGCCTTAAATGAAAGTCAATCTCCTCAAGAAATGAGAATCAGATTGGAGATTCAGAAGCCAGCAGAGTTTTAGAGAGATAAAAGAATGGATGAATGATTTAGGAATAAGAGAAATTCAAAAGGAGGAGATCAATATTGATTATAGAAGAAAATGTGAAGATAAGATTTATGAGCTTAAGGATAAATTCAAGGTCTAAGCATTGAAAGGGGGGGAAAAATTACAAAAAATAATTCATACTAGACAGCAGAAGAGCTTAGAGAGTCTGAAGCTAGAGCTCGAACTCAGAAGATTATCATTGACGATGATGACGATGATTTAGGATTTTATGCGGTTCATCCGAATACGATTCACACTCCTGTTTTCGCATAAAAAAAAAAAAAAAAAAAAAAAAAAACGTAGAGCCTAAGGATTCACTCATATTGGGGAGAAGGGGCCTATTAAAACACTACTCCGGAAACGGAGACGATTAGTGTTGTGGACCCTTGTTTCAAACTAAGTTGAGTCTGTTGACTTTAGTTTGGGGGGGTAATGGGAGTGTAATTTGTTCGACATCGATGATTCCTATTACGAGAAGTCCACGAGTAGACTTGCTCATCTTGCTCCGATTTCGCCGGAAATCGTTGAAGTTTGTGTCGATGACGATGATACCGACGACGATGAATGATTATGATGAGTGTTATGAATTGGTTGATATTGGAGGAGGACGGCAGGAGAGATTTGATTTCGACATTAAGATCGTTGACATTTCCTCTTCGGGAGGACAAAGAGAATTAGTCGAAAGTTATCTTTTAATTGAAGATTAACGTTTTTAGTATTCGCCTCCTATTTCGATTTCTCCTATACTTTGCCCCTCCTCTACTAATCCCCATTGTGGATCTTTGATTTGCCTTTAGAGAGGCGGTTGTGCCTAGTTTTTCGGATTGACTCAGATACTTAACGGGGGTTTCGAGGAGTGAACCGTGACTCAGGGGAGGACATACTTCTATTGGATGCTTTACCCCTTGATGACTCCGATTCTTTCATACCAGTAGAGTCATTTACTTTTGATGATGAGCCCAGTGATGGCTGAAGTTAATGTTTTTGACGAAATTTACAAATGTGTGAACTTTCTTACTGGGTATTAGGTGAAAATGTTGTTTTAAATGAAGAGGAAGATACTTTCACATTCACTACCCGATCTTTTTTTACCATTTGTCACCTATCCCGAGGTTTTTACCCGGCATTCTTACTCCATCGGGGGGAGTGAAGATAAATTTTTTAAACCGGTTTTTTGATGATGTGCTTTTAAGGGAAGAGTTTCTTTAAACTCTTGATGTTTTTGACACACTCCACCCTCCCGTAATTGACTTTCATGATTACCAAAGAATTTTCCGGGTTCATTACATTTTCTCTCTTTGAAAACTATGTTTCTAAAAGTTTTTTGAACCCGGAATCAAAACAAATGCTAACGGTTAAATCTTTCATACCTAGTTTTGGGGAGGGTTCTCACCTATTGGAATATATGCACCCTATTATTATACACCATAATAACCTAGTTTGGGGAAAGAGTCTAGCGGAAGGGGGATCTCTTATAATAAACCAGCGCTTCGTGGGAGCACCCCATGCTTATCCCTTTTTCATTTTCTTTCTATTTTCTTTGCTTCCCAAGGACAAATTAATTCCCATTTGGGTGTCATGTATAGCTTGTACTTGGTTAACAAAAACTAAGCCGACGTTTTACGAGATGTTTTTGAAGCTAACATTGTAAAATAAGAAGAGAGGAAGCTTGTTCTTTTTCGTCTCTTGTTGGTTGTTTGTGATTTTTGTCTAGGTTTTCCGGATTTTGGAAGCTTCATGGTTCAAAATTGTGGAAGGACAAAGCAATTCCCACAATTTCCATTGATGATCTCCAATCTTCTCTTCATAAAATGGGAAATCTCTTATCCTTGTCTTTATCGAACTAACATCTATTCTTTTGGCATGTCCTTAGAATTTTTGTTAAAGATTCCTTTTGACCCTTATTTTTAAACTTTGAGGACAAAGTTTCATTTTAGTTTGGGGAAGGATATCTTCGATATTGACTTGCATTTCACGCAACCTTGTTTGAACCTTTTTGAATTACCTTTTTGTGAAAAAAGTGGAAAATTTTAAATTTTTGCTTACAAGAAAAGCTCAAAAGAAGCTTAGTTTGGAAAAAACACCACTTTTTGGTAGTCCGTTGGTGAGAAATAGGAGTTAATTTTGACTTGACCGGGTGAAAAATGCCCTAGCTAGTTCTTTAACCTACCTTTTGTAGGGCCAAGCTTTCACAAATCCTATTGCTTTGGATTTTAAAATGTGAAGAACAAGAGATGATGTAGTTAAATATAAGTGTATTTGTTTAAGCAAGGTTTATTTGGAAAACCTAAAGCTTATATGAATGATTTGTGTCTTTTTACTCCCACAAGCTCTTAACACACTTAATCATACGTGCTCTTTTTAATTTAGCTAAGTCAACCAATGTCTTTAGAAAAAGTCTTACATTTTGAAAAAGAATTCATTTTAATATGTAAGTAAGATTTTTGGTTTCAAATTTATAAGTTGATTTCTAAAGTTGAAATTTTTCCATTTCATCAAAAATATAATTATAAAAAGTAATGCCAATTAGATAGCATTTCTTATGCAAAAGCTTATGTTTAGTGCCAAATGAAGCATTCGCAAAAATAGAATAATAAAAGCTATATATAGTTCTATCGTTGGCGTTAATCCATGTTGAGAGAAAGACTTCGGATGGTGTTGGTCGCACCTAAGGATTAAAACTATGTAGTGGAATAAGGTTCGTAGGCATTCATAAATAGGGAGCGAGGCATAGGTGATGATTGCAACTAAGGGACTTAGATTCTAGGCTTTGTAGGAAAGGTGTTGTCGAGATAACCCAACAAAGTTTAGCAGCGGAGTGGGGTTCGAACTAAAGAATTAACGGTTGCTTGTTGCGATATCCTATTTGGAGAAAAGGCCTACTAAGTAGGGGATTCGAAACTAAGAACAAACATTCCTATTGCAAAAAGAAATAATTATTGCACTATGGAAAATTAAAAAGAAAGCATGGTTTAAAAAATTTCATTTTCTAAATCAATTTATAACGTTTTGTTTCGAATCTCTTTTAGCTTTGAGTCGAGATTTATCTATGTTCATTAACATTGAGCTCACAAGCGCTTATTTGTAAAGCTTAGATGTATTTCAAACTATGAAGATAAAATTGAAGCTACTCATGGTTGAGTTAAAGAGTTGCACACATCTTAAAATTAATTCTATTCCTGGGAGTGAAGTTCACAAGTTAATAAGTATAAGAGCTTAATCATTTGGACTTATATTGACAATGATCTTGTTTATTAGCTTTGTTTAGTCTAGTGAAAAGTCAAGGATGACGAATTTTCCTCTTTTGTGCTCTATTAATCGGGAGTAGCCTATTTCAATGAGCCTAAAAGTTGCAAAAATTGCAATGATTGCCATTAATGTGTTTCAAGAGATTAAATGTTGAGAAAAGTGAAAGTTGTTTAAAAGGTGATTCATAAAAGGTGAAAACAAGGGCATTTTGGAAACTTGTTAGTTTACAAAGTGTACACTTGATAACATTGCGTGAGGACACGGCAATCCTTTAGTTTGGAGGAATAGAATTTTTGATAATGATTTAATTGTATTTTAAATAACCCCGCGATTTTTGCCAAATAAAGCCAATAAAATGCCTCAAAAGAATTAGGAAAAATGTGTGCTTTCTGTGTCTATTGTTGCAGGAAAGGTTAAAAAAAAACAAAAAGAAGCAAAAACATTCAAAACCGACAGTAGGAAACGAAAGAGGGCAAGAAAAGAGGTGAAGACGGAAAAGCCAATCAGCCGGATTACAGCAAAGAAAGATATAGCCACAAATAAAGACAAGGACCAATTTTGACAAGTGTTCAAAGTTTAAGGGCTTATTTGGAGTTTTAAAGTTCAAGGACTGAAATTGCAAAAATGAAGAAAGTTGTTTTATAAAGTAGAAAAAGAAGAAATAGACTACAAGGACTAATGCTGTCATTTTGAAACTTCTTTTATAACTAGAAAAGGGGCGGGTGAAACACAAGGACCAATTGTGCAAATCCTCCAAACATTCAAACACAAAACGCGTTTTAAAACAACCTCTAACCGCCTCAACGGTTTTTCCCGCCAAAACCAACAAACAACCCAACTTCACCAAAGCCTTTCCCCCGCTCCTTTATAACACCCAACCTTGTTCTAAATCCACCTCCACATCACTAGGACCACAGTTTGGCAACAGCTCATTTGGCTCGAACACCTCACTATCTTTATCAAACGGCCACAAATCAAAGATAAATGATCAACGACTGAGATGCATTGGAAGATTCAAGAATTCTTCACCTCTCTTCTTCATTTCTCTATAAATAGGACCTCTAGGTTTCATTTTTCAAGTTGTTGTTTTGTTTTTAATTTTCAGTTTGTATTTTTTCAATTTCAAGCATTTTTCTTTCAAGTTTTTAGAAAGCAGCTTTAAGCACTTGTACTCTTATTCTCTAAGCTTGTACTTCTTAAATTTGAGTAATCACATTCAGTTTCCAAGTCTACTTGTCCTTTGTTTTCAATTTTAAGTCGAATTTACTCAATAAGCTCTTAATAAGCTCATTTGAGCTTATTCCTTTTCATAAGCTCAAATTCAGTCAAATTTTGTTAATAGCAATTCATTTACTCACTTTAATCATTTACATCAAAAGTCATGATCACTTAAGGCTTTTGTGTTCAATTTTGAGAGCAACAAGGTAAATAAGCTTAAATTCAGCTTATTGAGGTTTAGAGGCTAAGGAGCCATTAGGATTGTGTTTTCTAAAGCCACTCACTCTACTAGAGTGGCTAAGTGCTGAGACAACACAATTTCAGGTTTTACTTTCTATATTTCATTTTAGCAAATTCATAGCTTAATTCAAATTGCTTATTCTAATGAATTCTCATGTCTATTCTTGTTTCATTTAGTTTAGTTAGGTTATAGATGTATTAGTTTTAATCTGTCTTAGTTTGAAATCAAGTTAGGTTTCACTTTTAAATTCTGTCATAGTAGTGCATAATACACCTAGCTGAGAAACTAGCTTTTTCTTTTTAGTAAGCTAGGGCTTTTACTGTTCAAATAGCCTAATTAGGTTAGATTTAGGGTTGAGTTGTTGTATAAGGTTTTAATGCTTTATTTTAAAATAGATTTTGAAGTACAAATTTGTTGTGACAGTTTTTCTTAAGTAGTGTTTGGATTAGGCTGTGTTTGACTCCTAAAGTCAACAGCATTTTGTCAAAATTCTTTATAAAGTTGAGTTAGGTTATATGATTAAGTTTTAAACAGGTTTTAAAAGATAGTTAATAGAATTCAAGATTTGTGAGCTTAAAATTCCTTAGCTAACACCAGGGCAGTTTTGAGAGTAAAGTGCTTTTAGATTTAAGAAACTTATGGCATTTTAAAAGCTCACCTTGTATGAGTGTACATTTGATACATGTAATGAGTTAGCTCAACAGTTTGAGAGTAGACCTTTAGCCTGCATAAAATCCCTAGGTCAAATGCATCAGCAACATTAGTTATTGCTGTCACAGCTCTTTCATTTTTTTAAACATTTTTCTAGCAGTATTGAGTAGGAGTTAGGTTTAGGAATTAAGCACTTGTATAGATCTCTAGTAGCTTAATTCAGATAAGCTTTTAAGTCTTATCATTAAGCTCTAATCCTAGCTTTAATTTCCTACAAAAGTAGCATGATAGCAGCAGACTAGTTTCTAGTTTATTTTCTTGTGAATTTCAATTTCTAGTTGTTTTATCAAAATCCTTTTATCTAGATTAGTTTTAAATCCATAGCATAGCTTATATTCTGAATTTTAGCTTCTAAGGTTTAGTATTAATTTTTTTTCAGCTTATTAGCTTAATAGAATTGCTTAATATTGCTTAGAGCTAACTTGCACTTTTTAATTTCATTTTTCCTTGTTATTTTAGTTTAAACTTAGCTTATTTCTTTTTAAACATCTCTAGTATACATCATAAGCACCATTTAGCATCTTTTAGATTTCATTTTCAGTAACTAATAAGCTAGAAATAAGCTAAAAAGTGAAAAAGTCACTTAATCCCTACTTTCTGTAACAGTTTCTAAAAAAACTAATTTTTTAGCTTATTCTTTTGATAAAAGTAGGAAGTGCCTTTATTAAAGTTGTTTAGTTTAAGCTCCTTAATAAGTTTGTAGTTTTAAGTTTTTGCTGAATCTCACTTTTTGATAAGCCAAAAATAAGCTAGAATCGTAGGGTTTGTTTTGTAATTACTTGATAGTTGAAGGTTACCCGTTTTCACTGCATTGTAAATTTCCCATAGTTTGCCCGCCTACCCTGTTCTTTCCCTTTTTACATTTCCTACCCTGTCTTTCTTAGAATAATAAATAGTATTAATATTTTTGAATTTAGTTTTATTAAATTAGGGTTAGGATTTTAATAAGTAAAATTAGGTTTCAATTAGGTTATAAAAATTAGGGCTATTTGTGCCATTAAATTTCTGCACCTTTCTAGTTTATAAAAAACATTTTTCCTTATTTTTCCAGTTAAATTTGTATTTTCTAGGAATTAAAATAGAGTTTAGTTAATTTCTTTTTCTTAGAAAAATCATATAAAATAGAAAAATAGTTGAAAAATTAAAATTCTTTTTGTGGAAAATTTTCTTTTTTAAATCTAGTATTTTGAAAAATTAAAAGTAAAATTTTAGTTTTAATTTTTTAGAATAAAAGTTTATTTTTTGTTAGATTCGTTGATCTTTAAAAAATTCATAAATAAATTCAAAAATAGTTAAAAAAAATTCCAATTCTTTTTTTCCTAACAAAATTTTCTTTTTTAATTTGGGATTTTTTTTTAGGTTTATAAATGTTTACTTGTTAAAAATAGTGCTTTAGATTTTAAATTTAAGTTTTAGCTCGCGTTTTTACTTTTCGTGCATTTAAATTTCGTGCTATTTCATTGTTTTTAAGTTCATGCTATTATAATTGTAGTATAATCAAAAGTTCAAAAATCCTTTACCATTCTTAACTCGAATCCGAATTATTCTAAATTCTCAATTCACGATTTCGTTGGGACACGACCCTCCCCGAGGAAAGAATAATTCCGGATAAAAATATATTATGTGTATTCGAGCTGATTCCCTTGTGTCCTCAAATGCATAGAATTGTCTTCGCTTCTTGCCCCAATGTGAGATTCCCTAGAGAGCGAATTTGTCATAGTTGACTATCACTTGACTCCACATTAAGTTGGGCACTAAGTCTTCGATCTATTTAATATGCCCGTAATCTGCAACCTTGGTCTTTGTAATTAAAGTAGAGTACTTGCTGCTTGACTCACCACCACGTAGGTACTTAAGGTCATTATTTATGAAGTGATGAAACAGTATGACAAGACGACCTTGAGAATTTAAAACCAACGGTAGTGGCTTTCGCAGATCATGAGGATATTGGCGGCCTTCGGGGTTGATCCAGTCTAATTTTTCTGTTGTGGCTTTGTAGACTTCTTCACAAAAGTATTCAAGTTCAGTCAAGCTCTTGCATGTTCCTTTCATCAGCTCAAATGTTGGACCTGCTAACAATTCAGGTGTTAGTGTTGTAACATTTATCCGGTTCATCACAAAAGCTGAGAAGTCAAATGTTGTGTCTGTTAGCTCATCGAATGACTCTCGAGGGTCTTATCTTCTTGCCAGATTGCTTAGCCAAGGTTGGAAGATTCATGAAACGGCAGGTTACAGACTTGTTAATGCTTTGATCAGGAGAAGGTAGTCGTTTAGGTTGTTGAAACCAGTCAGGAAGATGATGGACCTCTTCTTCCGCTTGTTCATCATGGACACCTGTTTCAAACTCCTGATGTGCAGGTGCATCAAAGACATCTGTAGATTGCATAGTTTCCTCTGCTGGAGCAGATTGGCTAGCAGATTGCTTATGAGTCTTAGATCCTGTAGTAGTCTTTCCTGCTGTCGTTGTTGTCTTTTCTCTTGGAGCACTGGTAGATTCAGGTTCTTTTCCTGATCTTCTTCTTTTGGACCCCCGGTCTGTATTTTTATTTAGTTTAAATAAACTTTTATAAAAAGATAAAAATTAGGGCTTTTATTTTTAATAATTTTCTACACTTTTTCTTTAGTGAAATTTTAGTTCACATTTTTAGGGTTAAATCTTAGTCAATTTGCTTTATAGTTGCATTTCCGTATTTGTTTAATTATTCAATTTAATTTTATTTTCATATCTTTCCAAATCAAATATCTTTGCTTCATTCAAATCAAGATCCGATCCTAAACGTGGTTTCAATTTCACTAGTCATTGGGGATAACGACCCGGGTGATCATACTTACCCGGTTAAATATACGTATTATATATTATATTATATATATTTTTGAGAGTGAATTTTATCAAGGGTAACTTGGTAATTTTCTTAATTACTCTTTTAAAAGTATTATATTTTATATATATTTTAGGTATAAAAACTTGCGAATCAAACATCTACTGCTTCCTGCATTTTATTTGCCAGATAATGGTCAACGATGCCAGGAATGGAGGAGAGTGTTTCAGCATATTGATTTGTTTGTTTGAGTTCCGAGAAGTTGTCTTCTAACGCTTTTAGTCTGTAATCAAAACCAAACAACGAAGCAAAGTTAGGAAGATTTTGAAGTGAGGAGCTTGAAGTAGTAGCCGGTGTCAGGATTGGTGGTTGTTGTAATTGAATGACGAGAGGATTTCGGTGTTGGAGGATAATTGGTTGGTGCAGAGAAGGATGGCTCTGCAATGGCAGTGACATGAGTATCTATTAGAGAGGTGGCTTCAGCATGTTGTCCAAATATAGCATCAACACCGGTATCTTGATTTGGATTCAGCATGTTGGAGACGAAGCCAGATGATAAAGAAGAACTCTGTTGTTGACCATCAGGATTTATCGGAGTTAGGGTCACATGAGTGTCTTCAATTCCCTAGGTTGCATAAACCTGGGGCAATATAACATCCGTCATTACATCATCTCTTCCTTCAAGATTGGCATTGGTATCTTCAACCGCCTCATTGCCTTGGTCCTCTACATATGTAGCATCGTCATCCAACTTTGCTCCTTCAACATCCATCCCTTCAACTTCATTGTCACTGTCTTCCTCATCTGATGATGAAATACGAGAGGGTGTGTGAACTATAGGATCGAAGGTATCATCTTCATTAGTTTCCTCTTCATGTATTATTTCATCATCATGAATTGTGAGCTTTGGATAGATGAAATCATCACCATTATCTTCTGATTTAGTATGTGCTTCATCATCATCATTTTGGAGCGTTCTCATCATCGTCATGTACATTATCATCTTCATCAACCTGTGTAGTCTCAGTATCGTCATTTTTACCTTCATCTTCATCATCTTGAGCTTTCTTATCATCTTGATCATCGTCACTTAATTTCCAGGAGATATCATTATCTGAGTCATATTCAGGTGCATCGGGGGTGTAACACCAGTTCCTTCATCTGCACCAGAACCACTGGCATGAGAGCCGTGATTTTCTTTATGGCTTCTTTTTGTGATTATCTTAAGTTGCTCAGCCTCTGTCAAAACCGCCTCAGAGATAGTCTCCAACTCTTTAGCCTTCTACTTCCCTTTTCCAGACTTCTTTTCTTTCTTTTCTTTGGGGACTGTAGGAGGCTTCATCTTAGTAGTAGTATCTGTATTAGCTTTCTTCTTACTTCCTTTCGTCTTTGGAGGAATCTTTCCAGAAGCAATAGCATGATACTTTTTGTATGATTTAGAGATGCGGATGTCCTCATTTGTTAACTTTGTTGGTAAGATAGCCCCGTACAGCTGAGTGTCTTCATTCCTTGAGATAACATTGATTGTCGTGAACGTTGGGTCATCTCTGGCATAGTGCCAATTAACCTTGTTTCTTCGAGGAATTGAAGGATCTTTTGCCATAACAAAGTTGACGATTAGCTTAGTAAAATGTGGATAGTACATCGCATTGCCCTTCTTAGTATTCTTGTTCTCAATCTAGTAAGTGAAGTCCTCCTATAGGAGATATGCATAATCAACCTTCTGCTTATTGTATATACCCCACAAGATTTGAGCTTGAGAAAGACAAAGACTGTCGTAAGATGGTTTACCACTGAGACATTTGTTGATGATAGCTGCAAATGATCTCCAGGGTTGATGCAGTTTATTGACATTAACGTCAGTGATCTTCCTTATTTCTCCAGAGTGACCAAGACTAGCCAGAAATGCGAGAATCTCCTTCTCAAGAGGTGGTTCTTCAAACTTCTAATTACCGACTTTAGTGCAAATTTGAAGAATGTCTCTGAATTGATCAAGATCGAGAATGTGCTTTTTGTTATTCATCTTGAATCTGACAGATTGGTTATGAACATAAGCAGAGGCCTAGAATTCTTGCATATAGATCTTTGGAGCATCAGCAGTGACTTGGAATGCCTTGTAGAAAGGAGTGAGCTTTAACACATCGTAGACTACTTGAAGAGTTGCTTCCTTTGATGTGACATCCGAGCTTAAACGAAGATTACATTTACCAATCTTAAGTCAGTCAGCAGGAGCAACTAACGCATCATCTAAAGCGATCTGATCCGCTATTGAGATTTCCATGAGTCTGTTTAAGAAAGAGTGAGTGCAGTTTATAAGGAGACACAATCATTCATTCATGAGAACCTTTATGACTTTTAGCACTTTTGAAGATCAATCATCTTAGATAGACTAATAGCGTATGAGACAAAGGCACCTATCCTAACAACTAAGTTGAATGCAGTTAACCTCGGTTTTGTCAAGCTTTTACTGTCTATTTTAAACTAAGAGATTTGTTTAATTTAATCTTAGTTAGAAAAAATCTGATCTTAAGTGTGTTATGTCAAAATATTGGTTAAGTGTTGATAACATCTTCACTCGTTTGGTCCTCAAAGAAACACCTTGATCGGTTTCCACTAAATATCACTCGTTCGGTCCATATAATTAAACACTCATTCGGTCCATATAATCATACATTCGTTCGGTCCTCACCATCAGTCACTTGTTCGGTCCATGTTTTCGATCACTCGTTTGGTCGATACAACCAGTCACTCGTTCGGTCCTCACTATCAATCGCTCATTCGGTCCTCACTAGGACTCACTCGTTCGATCCTTACGATGATTTACTCGTTCGATCCATACTGGATCCACTCGTTCGATCCTTAATAGGATTCACTTGTTCGGTCCTAATAGTCTTTCACTCGTTCGGTCCGTATTACAAATCACTCGTTCGGTTCCCTTTACACTGACACTCGATCGGTCCATAATATAAATCACTCGATCGATTCACTCTACACTACACTCGTTCGGTCCTCATTTTTATATTTCTCGATCGATTCACACTACTAACCACTCGTTCGGTTCATACATTTTTATGCTCGTTCGATTCATGTTTATTTTGATCGTTCGGTTTTCTTAAGGGTTTACTAGATCGATTCTAATAGTTATCAATTTAACAATGTTGATCTAACTAAACCTTACCACTATTAAAGCATATCCAGGAAATTATGTTGCAACAATTCCACACAAAACACATAATTTTAATTTTGCATATTATTTTCGAACACAAAACAGTCAAGAACATGATTAAATCACAACGAATGATAAAACTTGATTAACCTATACATATATTACACCTAATACTACAAAAACCCCCAATCAATTTGAAGATTTAACCACATTTTGATTTTAAGAACCCTAATTTTATAATTAGGGCAATTGTGATCAAAAGTGGCGAAAACTATCAATTCCTTTGGGATTCGAGTTGATTAGGTGATGATGATCAAAATTTAAGTTATACCTTAGAGATGAAACTGAGTGAATTTGCTTGTTTGATGTGATGCGATTTGGAGAGTGTGCGTGTGTGTGTTTGAGTGTGTTTGTGTGTGTGGAGAACAGTGAAACCAAACGGGATGACATCTAAGTTTAGCATTATTCAACTTTAGCACATTTGGCCCCTCTTGTTTAGATGATATCTAAGTTTTGCATTTAAGTTTTATAAGGTAATATCAAGTTAAACTATTTGGCACTTTTGGTCCCTAAAGTTTTATACTCGCACACCTATAGACTTAAATTAGCAAACTACACCCTAAAGGCATAAACAAATAACACATAAAGCACAAGCAAGTTAAACTTAATTAACTTTCTATCAAGAGATATTACGTTATCGTTTGAAAATCTTTTTCCCTTTTAACAGCTCATTTTATCATGACAAAGAAATTTGACATTCTCTCCCCCTCAAACAATGACCCGTTTTCTATTTAAAGAGCTGTAGACATTGTTTGATAAGTCAAATGTATCTTGAAAATTATTTTCAGATGATGGAATGATTTTGTATGTGACAAAACAACAAACACCAAGATAAATAAGATTTCTCTTATTTATTCACATAGATGCACTGAAACGTACACTCATGGATATAGGAAGCACGGGTTGTGATGCAAAGTAATCACAAGCCTTTGCATGGTCATAAAGTAGACCATGCCCGAGATTAAATTCCCGTTGAGAGGTTAAGTTTCCTTTTTGACGGAGAACTTGCCTTTAAGATGTTGACCGGGTTGCTATCTGAAATAATAGCAAGCCATATGGCATGTTTTGAAAAACATTTGAAGTTTTGCACGAACTTTATTTTTGTCCACGTGTCTTTATTGAAAGACATTTCTAGGGATGTAAATATTATCGTTTGTAAAAGACATGCCATTGAAAAACTTCTTTTTGTATTTTTCTCATTTTTTAATTTTTTAATTTTGTTTTTATAAAGGTTTTATAAAATGAAAATCTTTTTAGTTTTTCTGATTTTATATTTTTCTCTTTTGTTTTTATAAAATTTTATAAAAATAAAAATAAATTTTTTTTGTTGATTTTATGATTTTAAGTATTTACTTAGGATACAAGAAGATTTCTCTTCTTTTGAAGATAAAACGCACTGAAGCGTACACTCTTCTTTTCTTTGAGAAGCGAGGCCTGAAGAGTTGTCTTCAGACACCATTATCATGAAGCACGGGTGTTGATCTGAATTAACCAACAGCCAAAAAAAAAAAAACAAATAACATGACCAGATCAGATCTGATTTATTGTAAGACTATTGGAAAACAAATAAGGACCAAAATAAACTCATAAAAAATGTAACAAAAACTATTATAAACAGTTTCTTGCAACATCACAAAAAACAAAAAAAATCAAATTCGTACACCTTCTTAACAT
>BQNB010045533.1:33979-44217 GCA_026074375.1 Tanacetum coccineum
GTTGACAAATGTACAAATGCAAGCTAATTTCTAAACTTAAAGCTTGTGTACTAACTCACTACCTTTATCTAAGCTTACTTTCTCCTAATTTGAGTACTAGAATTCTTAAAATCTCTTAAATCTAACAGAACTAAACCCTTAAAACTCCCCTGGTGCTAGAAAAGGTTTTTAAACTCTAAGTTTTTGAATTCTTCAAACTAACTCCTAAATCCTAATGTAAACTTTAACATATGACCTAGCTCAGCTAAATGAAGAGTTTTGACAGAGTAAAATTGACTTTAAGAGTCAAAGAAAGCCTAATCCAAACACTCCTTTATGGAAGGCTGCCAAAACTAAATGAACTCAAAATCTTATTTAAACCTAAAACTTTAAAAACTTTTTATCCACTTCTACTAAATATGTCCTAATAAAGCTATTTAAGCTGAAAAAGTACTAGCTTATTAGGAGAAATAAGCTGCTTACTCTACTAGCTTATACTAACTATTTATGACAGATTTGAAATAGTAATTTCTAAATGAGTTTTAACTAAAGTAGATTAAAACTGATACATCTATAACCTAACTAAACTAAATGAAACATGTATAGACATAAGAATTCATTAGAATAAGCAAATTGCATTAAGCTATGAAAAATTCTAAAATGAATTTTAAGAAGGTTAAACCTGAAATTTGTGGAATCTTCTTCACCTAGACATCCAAGTGTAGAGTATTAGGTTATCATAAAATGGCACCTTGCCTCTAAACCAGGCTTAATAAGCTAAATGTGCTTATAGGCGTTCTTATTTCCCTTTAGCTTCCATAACGTGCTCAACTTGAATCCAAATAGAAACTTTTAATAAATGACGCTGAAAACACGTATCTTTAATAAGCTTTTACAAAGTTTTAGTAACTGAATTTGAGTCTTTTAACAAGTATAAGCTCAAAGAGCTTATTGGAGTGAAATATGATTATGAATTATAAAACAAAGACACGAATAACTTGGTAAACTGAAATGATATTACTAATCATGATTTAGATGTACAAGCTTAGAGATGAACGTTACACGTGATTACTGCTGAATTTCAAAATATTTAATGAAATGCTTACCATTAAAAGAAATACAAACCTGAAAATTTAAAACAAAATAAACCAACACTTGAAGAAGGCAGACACCTAGAGTTCTATTTATAGAGGATTGAAGAATAGAGGAGTAGAACTTTCTAGAATCACCATCCATCTCGACCCTTGATCATTTTTGAACTATTATAGCCGTTTGATCAATGATTATGACGTGTTAGAACAATCAGGGCTTGAAAAGTGGTTGAGGTGATTGTGGAGAGGATTTAGAAACAATTCCAGTTGTTGATTTATAGAGGATGCTGTGGGCTCAGGTGAGCTTTGTCGAAGTTGAGGTTTTGTGGAGAGGAAATAAAAAGAGCAGGGAAAAGTGGTTTGGGCGGTTAGAGTTGTTACAAATACGCGCTTTCTGTTTGAATGTTTGAAGTGTTGGCAAAACAAGCCCTTGTCTTTCACCCGCCCAAATGTAGTTATAAAAGAAGTTTGATATTGTCACTTTCAGCCCTTGTTCTTCTATTTCCTTTTTCTTCCTTTTATAAAACACTTTCCACTTAATGCAAATTTGGTCCTTGATCTTTAAAACTCCAAATAAGCCTTTGAATGTTTACACACTTGTCATTATTAGTCCTTGGCTTTGATTTTTGAGCTTTTGACTTTCATTCTTGCTGTATCGGCTGATCCGGCTTTGATCTTTAGATGTTCTCTCACTCATTGACTATGTCTGTTTCCGTTTCTTGTCGAGTTTTTGACTGGTTTTTCTTCTTTTTGTCCTTTTATCTTTCCTGCACAATAAACACAAAAGCCCAAACCACATTTTTTCTATTCTATTTGCATTTTATGGCTTTATTTGGCTTAAAACTCCTGTCCCCGTGTATTTATTATTATACAATTTCAGCATTATCAAAATTCCCCAATACTAGAAAGGATTGCACGAGCTTGTCCTCACGGCAATTGTTATAAAGTGTTACACTTTTGCCGATAAACTAACAAGTTTCCAAAATGCCCTTGTTTTCACCTTTTATAAATCACCTTTTTAAACAACTTTCGCTTTTCTTAACATTTAATCTCTTGAAACACATTAATGGCAATCATTGCAACGTTTTGCAACGTTTCTAGGGCTCATGAAATTGGCTACTCCCGATTAAAGAGACAAAAGACGGAAAATTCGTCTTTCTGAACTTTTCACTAGACTAATACAAAGCTAGTTTTAACATAAGATCATTGTCAAATATAATGTCTCCACAATGATAAGCTCTTATAATTTACACACTTGTGAACTTTTTCACTCCCAGTGTATATAATTAATGATTAAGATTGTGTGACACTCTTTTTAACTCAACCTTTGATCAATTTATCTGCAATAGATGAAATTCATCTAGCTTTACACAATAAAAGCCTTGTGTAGCTCAAATGTTTAATATACATAGTAAACTCGACTCTAAAGCTAAACAAGAAATTAGGAAAAAACTTATAAATTGATTGAGAAATGAAATTTTACCATTTTTTATATTTTCCATATACGATTAATTATTTTCTTTTAGCATAGGAATGTTGTTCTTAGTTCGAAAACCCCTACTTAGGCCTTTCTCCCAAATTGGTATCGCAACAACACGGGTGTGCTTAGTTCGAACCCCACTCTCGTGCTATACGTTTGGGGTTATCGCGACACACACCTTTTCCACAAGTCTTAGAATCCACAGTACACTAGTTGCAATCATTCAACCTTTATGGCCGCTCGCCTCACCATTTGAAGATGAAATTGCCTTTACGAATCATTATTGATTCCAAGATAATATTAAGTTATATATCCTTAGATTAGCGCAACCTCATACGAGTCCCTTTGCTCTCACCCGCTGGATATCGCCTTAACGATTAAAACTATATATAGCTTTTATTATTCTATTTTTCCGCGAATGCCTTCATTGGCACGAAAAAATAATGCTTTTGCATCTTAGAATTGCTTCATTGGCATTCTGTTTTATATTATCTTTTTGATGATGGAAAATTTACCACTTTTAGAATAATCAACTTTATAATAATTGAAACACAAAATCCTTACTTACTATTAATTGAATTCTTTTTCATACTGTAGATTTTTTCTAACGACATTGGCGTGACTTAGTTAATTAAAAGAAGCACGTTTTATGATATGATAGCGTGTGTTAAGAGCTTTCGTGGAGGGAAAAAGACACACAATCCTTCATATAAGCTTTGTGTTTTCCAAATTAACACTTGCTATATACAAATACACTTATATTACTACATCATTTCTGGTTCTTCACATTTTAAAAATCCTCAAAGCATAGGATTTGTGGAATGTCTTGGCACCAAAAACGGACCTAGGTTAAAGAATCTAGCTAGGCATTTTTCATCCCGTCGTCAAAGCTTCAAAATAACTCATTTCTCACCCAACGGAAATACCAAAAAAGTGGTCTCTCTGTTTTTCTCCAAAAATAGCTTCTTTTGAGCTTTTTCTTATAAGCAAAAGTTTAAAAAATTTTTCTTTTTTTTCACAAAAACGGCTAATTCAAAAAGATTCAAAACAATAATCGGCTCGTCTGCGTGAAGTGCCAATGTCAATATCGAAGATATTCCCTTCCCCTCATAGTAGAAAAATCGGCTCAATTTGTCATCAAAGTTTTAAAATTAAGGTCAAAGGAGTCTTTTAACAAAAATTCTAAGTGCATGCCAAAATGAATGATGTTAGTTCGAATAAGACAAGGATAAGGGATTCCCCATTTATTGAAGAGAAGATTGTTTGAGACCATCAATGGAAATGGTATGAATATGCTTTGTCATTCCAAATATTGAACATGAGTCTTAATAAAAATCGGAAAACCCTAGACAAAAATCACAATACAACCAACAAGAGACGATAAAGAACAAGTTCCTCTCTTTTTACATTGTTAGCCTACAACAACTCTCTAAAACGGCGTAGTTTTTGTTAAACGAAGTCACAAGCTATACTCGCCCTGTTCCGAAACGTATAATTGTCCTTTCTTGGAAAGAGAAATAAAAAGAAGATCTAAATAAGGATAGCATGGGGTGCCTCCCACGAAAGCGCTTGTTTATATTATAGAGTCCCTTCGCATTGACTTAGTTTACCCACAATTAGTTTTTTATGGTGCGGTAATTAGCAATGGCTGAAGAAACTCCAAGAGTTGGAAACCTCCCCAAACTAGGGATGAAAGATATACCGTAGCATTTTTGATTCCAGGTTCAAAAAACTTTTTAGAAAAGATTTCAAGACGAGGAAATGTGAACACGGAAAATGCTTTATGTACATGATAAGTCTCTATTAAGGTGATGGGTGGGGTGTTGTAGGTCAAAAACATAAGAGTTATAAGCACCTCTTCCTCATAAGCACATTATCAAAAATACCCGGTTTAAAAACTTTATCTTCACTCCCCGTGGAGTAAGATGCGGGTTAAACCTCGGGAAATCTGGTGACAACTTGGGTTTTAAAAATGTGTCGGGGAGTGAATGTGAAGGAAATTTCCTCTTCTTCTAAAAACATCATTTTCACCCTATACCCGGGTAAGAAGTCTTACCTTGTGTTAATTTCGTCAAAACATTTAACTTCAGCCATCTAACGGCTCATCATCAAAAGTAAATGATCGTACTCGGATAAGAAATCATTGAGTCATCCGAAAAACTAAGACACATCCGCTCCTCTAAAAGGCCACATCATATCCAACAACAGGGATTGTAGAGGACGGGGCAAAATATAGGGAGAAATCGGAATGAGGTAGAGAGACTAAAGCGTTAATCTTTTCAATTAAGTTAACTTTCGACTATTTCTCCACGAAGAGATAAGTCAAACGAATCTTTAGAAAAAGTCGACGATCAATCTCTCCTTAGTTCTCTCAATATACCATAATCATAAAAAATGTCATCATAATCGTCTGTTGTCGTCAGTATCATCGTCATCTACAAACTGTCAACGATTTCTGGCGAAAATTGGAGCAAGAATGAGCAAAGTCTACTCGTGGACTTCTTTGTAATAGGAATCATTGATGTCGAACATTTACACTCCCCCAAACTAAAGTTTATGGATCTCACTTTTGGGTTTGAAAACATGGGTCTAACACTAATCGCTACTCCGTTTCACGACTATTAGTGTTAATATCGCCCGGTCTCCCATTATGAGTGAATCCTTAGGCTCTAGTTTTGCGAAACGGGCGTGTTTATCGTTATTCAGATGACCGCGATAAAAAATCCAATCATAATCATCATCGTCAATGATAATCTTCTGAATTCGAACTCTTGCTTCAGACTCTCTAAGCTCTTTTGCTTCTTGTATGACTTTCCGAATTTCAATGCTTAGAACCATTGAATTTATCCTTAAGACTCATAAATCTGATCTTTCACATTTCCTTCTATATTCAATATCGATCTCTCTCTTTGAATATTCTCTTATTCCTAATTCATTCAATCCAATTCTTTCATCTCTTCTAAACACTGCTGCTTCTGATCTCCAACAATCTTGGTCTCATTTCTTAAGGAGATTGACTTTCATTTTAGGATTGATTTGCTTTTTGAAGTTTCTCCTAGCATGCTTATCTTATCTGTCCGCTTTTAACTCTTATCTTCTTGATCTCTTCTGGTTTTTGGTTAGAGTTTCGTGCTTTAGTGGTTGAATGTCATTAAGAATTTTGTAATTCCTTAAGATGACTTTTGCAACAATTCTTGAAATACTCAGGATTGAGTTGCTCTTCTTCCACACTTGCTTGATCTTCAAAAATTTCTCCTCAGCAAAGCAATAACTGATGTCGTTCATATTGAGGAATGTGCTCATACTTCTTCCAAGAAGTTATTTGCATTAGCTTCTATAAGATCCGTTTGAAGCAATTGTAGCATTTCCATACTTTGCTACGGTGGTTGTTGATAACATCGTGAAAATTAGGGGGCGGGGTTGAAATTGGTCAAAGCCGGAAGAATGAGAATTATAATACTCTTGGTTCATTCGGCTTTGACTTGGTAAGTCTCATGAGATTCACACCACAGTTTCTCAAACAAAGATATTGTTGTGGAAGAGTTTGTGAATCATGTGGGAAAAACAATCAAAATATTAGATTTGATAGCACATATCGTTCCCGGCCTTTAGAAATGAATCGGAACTTTTGGTGAGACAATTTGTAAACCGAAGTGTAGCACCCTTTTCCATAAGATTCAACAAAGGCCATTTGGGACAAAATATCCATTTAATGATTATCACCGCACTCATAATCAACAATTTATGGTCGATTTATGTGGAGGACTCTTGTGAATTATTCACAACCAGGTGTCTGTTATCAACAACTGCTTGGCTCTGAGGAGCATTAACAACGTTGGGTATTGTCATTGGATGATCGGAATTATCATTGAAAGTTTGGAAAACTCAATTATCAACCACATATGTATAACAAGTCTTTTCGAAATTTCCATACGTATACGACGTACATCCATGAAATAGGGACCATCGACCGGGGTTCACACTCCGCCACTAATCCCGAGAAGAGTTGGACACAGGAACAATGATCTGGTCATTAAGATTTCCTATCGAACAACACTCTTTAGTGTACCAACTTCCACAAGTGAACACCTCTTGATTGGCAATAAAGGGATTTTGCAACGATTAGCGCGCCATAAAGAATTAAAACATTATCGAGGATAAGGATAATTGAGAATTAAACAAATAAGAGGAATAAGAAGAATATTTTTAGCTTTTCCGAATAATACATAAGATAATAATATTGAATTGAGATTGAGAAGCTTTCTTTTTGGGTCTGGGAATTAATTTTTTTTTTTTAGTTTTTATTAAGAATGAAAACAAAAATATTTTTGGTAATCGTTTATTACAAGCTTCACGATAAGTCTCCAAGATTACGCACAAGTGAGCGGAAAAGCTTAGCGAGCCGCAATGACTACTTAGAGAGTAGCTATCACTTTTCCTTAAACTCACCTTATAGTTTGTAAACTTAAAGGTCCGTCGTACCTCGCAAGTACTTCACGATTTGTTTTGTTGTTTATTGGAATGGTTTAAGATGGATAGCTAGTATCCAAATGTTTATTATTATTATTTTTTTTACTAATTCGATAGGAATCGAATTAATGAACTTTTTATATTTTTATACAAAAATAGCAAAATAACTTCCAAAGGAAGGATCTTCAAAACTCTACTTCAACGAATATTCTTCAAAAATCGTTCACGACTTCCCCGGCAGCGGCGCCAAAATTTGATGTGTGTAGCAGAAGCAAACAAATTTATATACGTATAGTATTAATCCCGTGAAAATTTCTTTCCAAAATACTTCTCAAACAAGAGAAATATAAGGTAAAAATCTCACTAAAGAAAACACAATTTGTATATTTTTTATCCGGGAAGTACTTTTCCTCGGGTCGTGTCCCAACGAAATCGTGAATTGAGAATTTAGGAATAATTCGGATTTGAGTTAAGAATGATAAAGGATTTTTTGAATGATTGATTACACTACAAAATATAATAGCACAAACTAAAAACAATGAAATAGCACGAAATTTAAATGCACAAAATGTAAAAATGCGAGCTAAAACTGAAATTTAAAATCTAAGGCACGAATTTTAACAAATTTTATACCTAAAAATCACAAATTTAAAATGAAAATTTTAGGAAAAAGAATTGGAATTTTTTAACTATTTTTGAATTTTTTATGAATTTCTAAAGTTTAATGAATTAATCAAAAATAAACTTTTTCTAAAAATTAACACTAAAATTTTATTTTTATTTTTCAAAAATACTAGATTTAAAAAGAAAATTATTGCAAAAAGAATTTTAATTTTTCAACTATTTTTCTATTTTTTATGATTTTTCTAAGAAAAAGATATTAACTAAAATCTATTTTAATTTCTAGAAAATACAAATTTAACTGGAAAAATATAGAAAAATGGTTTTTAAAAACTACAAAGGTGCAGAAATTTTATGGAATGAAAAGCCCTAATTTTTATCAATCAATTGAACACTAATTTTATCAATTAAATCTTAAAACCTAATTTCTTAAAACTAATTTCTAAAATTTAAATCTATTTTATTTTCCTAAGAAAGACAGGGTAGGAAATGTAAAAAGGGAAAGAACAGGGTAGGCGGGCTAACTTTTTGTAAATTTACACTTATGTGAAAACGGGTGCCCCTAAAGTTTGTAAATTTACACTTACGTGAAAACGGGTGCCCCTAAAGTTTGAGAAAAGTACCAAACAGACCCCGCGATTCTAGCTTATTTTTGGCTTATTGAAAAATGAGATTCAGCTAAAACTTAAAACTATAAACTTGTAAAACAGCTTATTCTAAACAACTTTAATAAAGGCACTTTTGACTTTTGTCCACAGAATAAGCTAGAAAATAAGCAATTTGCTAACTGTTACAGAAACTAAGTTGTTTAGAGCTTTTCTAGAAATTTGCTTATTCCTAGCTTATTACTAAATGAAACTTAAAACTAAAAGAAGCTAAATGAAGAATGTGATGTATACTAAGGACTTCTGAAAAGAAATAAACTAAGTTTTAACAACAATTTTCAAGAAAATTGAGCTTGAAAAGATGAACAGCAACAACAGTCAAAACTGTTGTTGCTGATGCAGTTGACAAATGTACGAATGGCTAGTATTTTTAAAACTTAAAGCTTGATTACCTAACCTCACTACCTTTAGATCTAAGCTTACTTTCTCTAATATGAGTATAGAATTCTTAAATCTCTTAAATATAAAGAACTAAACCCTTAAACTCCCTTGGTGCTTGAAAAGGTTTTATAAACTCTTCGCTTACATTTTTGAAATTTTCAAATATATATCTAATGTAAACTTTAAATAATGACCTAGCTCAGCTAAATGTGAGTTTTGACAGAGTAAAATTGAATTAAGTTCAAATACACACTATTCCTAAACATACTTTATATAAAGCTGTCAAAAATGAAGTAAGCTTCAAAATTAATTAAAATCATTAAATTTAAAAAATTTTATCTATTTGTTAGAATTGATTATTATAACTATTTGAGCTATAAAATGTAGTTATGTATGAAATTAAATAGTTTACTTACTAGTTAACTAACTTTGACGATTTTAAACAGTAACTAACTTGATTTTTAAACCAAATTACTAAAAGCTAACACATCTTATAAGCTTAACTAATGCTAAATGGAACATGATTTAAAACATAAGATAGAAAGAAAGGAGATTTGAAATAAGTAAGTGATAAGTGAAATGAAATTGACTAATTTGAAAACTGGACATTATTGATGTCTTCAGTACCAAGCCACCTTGTAGAGTGAGTGGCTTAAACAACATGGAACCTATTGGCTTCCACTGCTTAAACCAATAAGCATAAGCACAATAAGCTGTTCTTGCTTTATTTACTCTTAAAATCAAATTGAAACACAATGAATCAGTGATCTTTATGATGTAAAATGTTTTAAGGAGTAATGAATGGCTAAACAGAATTTTTAAAATGAAATTGTAGCTTATGAAAAGGAATAAGCTAACATGAGCTTATTTGAGTGCTTAATGATGAAAATGGCTTAAAATTGAATCAAAGCTAAGGAAGTTGAAAACTGAATTGTTAATACTCAAATTAAAATATGTTACAAGCTGAAAGAAGAGAGTTACAATTGATGAAAGCTGAATTTAAAAAACTTAAGAAAAAATGCTTAGAAAAATGAAAAAAACATAGAAACTGAAAAACAAACTAAACTCCCTAAAAATGAGCTTAATCGTCCTATTTATAGAGGATTTAAAGAAGAGAGGGGAGAGATTCATGAAGCTTCCATTAAATCCCAGCCGTTGATTATTGATCTTAAATTTATGGCCGTTGGATGAGAGATGTGAGGTGTTTGAGCCAATGAGTTGTTGCCACGTGGTTGATTTGATGTGGAGGAGGTTTTAGAACAGGGTTGAAGTGTTATAGAGGAGCGGGGGTGTGTGGATTTGGAAGATGGGCTGTGTGTAGATTTGGCGGGAAAAACGGTTATGAGTTGGTTGGGAGGATTTTGGCCGCGCTGTCTGTTTGAATGTATGGAGGATTGGCACTTTTGGTCCCTGCGATTGCCCGCCCTTTTTCTAGTGTAAATAGGTTTCAATCTTTACAGTTTTGGCCCTTGTGTTTTCCTTCTTCTTTTTCTTCTTTAATAAAGCACTTTCATCTTTTGGAAATTTTGGTCCCTTGAACTTTCAAAACTC